>VRLP01003273.1:0-67326 GCA_009660295.1 Lophius piscatorius | reverse complement strand
GCAAAAAATTATACACTTCAGGGGGAAGAAGCTCCCGTTAAAAGGAAAAACCCATCCGGCCCGGGGCCCCTTCTCCCCCCCCCCCCCCCCCCAATGTCATCTGAAAAACCCCGGCGTGACTACTTCATGAGCCGTGTTAGCGGCGAGCCTCCCGTCATGAAGCTGGCAGCGCCAGCTCAGCAGCTGCCCATCGCCCCTACATGTTTATGGCCGCGTATGGAGACGCTCCCAGAATCCTGAGCGGCCCGCTAATCACCCTCTGAAAGAGCAGAGTAATTCAGATGTCAAGGCCCATTACCTGTGAGCCGTCTAGAGGTGACCTGAGCCCCAATCTCGCCGCGATAAACACCAGTTGGAGGATAATGCACATCTGGATAACAGCAAAGTGGGTAGCGACACGTTGGCCAAATGTGCAATCAGTCGGAGCGGCTGCCACTGTGGCGAGGAGCAACCGTTGTTGCATAAAGACAACGTCCTTGGGCCGGGTCAGTCCGCCGCCGTATGGCTGCTGTGCCTCTGGTAAAATAAACAGGACTCTCGGAGCGAGGAGTGGCTCCTCACCAGCCGTCCGCTCCAATCTGCTCTCAGACACTGACGGCGCCGACGCTCAACCAACCAAAACCGCGAGCCAACCCTACGCCGCAGAGTTCTGCTTCACGTGAGCAGGATGTGACTGGTGCGCTCTTGGAGCAAGACGGCGGCGAAAGATTACAAAAATAAATAAATCGGACGAGGACTGAATGTTTGTGTCTACAGTTCGGGGCGTTTTGCCAAAGATGACTTTCTCTACCGCCACACTGGGAAAAAAAACTCAGAGATACGTTTAAAAGATAAATGAATACCAGGTGTTTTTAGTTTGTGATAAGTGTTATAATGAGAAAAGAAATCTGCCAATAGAACTAATGAAGACGTGCTTGGTTGGATTCTTTTAACTAAGATGTGAAATTTAGATAAAGGAAAACTTTGTTGTATCTTGTAAATCAAATTTTTAACTATATTTTACTTATTTTAGGAAGTTTTGTGTCTCTGAATCACCAAATAATACTTAAAATTTATGTTTTTCCAAACAGTAGGACTTTTCTTTGTCTAGTTTTCATGTAACATTGTATATTTTTTCTTGTTTTTTCCATAACCACTTCATATATTTCCCCTGTGGGGATTTATAAAGATTCAATCTATTTAGCGGTGACACTCTTTTTTTTTTTAGCTGGAAATACTAAATTTGAGAAAAATTGAGATCGGTCTACTTGAGATATTTTAAAGAATCTTTGACCTAACGAGATGAACGACTGTCGAAAACAAGTCACTACATCTCATTGAAATGTTACTTATTCAGCGATTGTGTCTTAAATGAAGTGCAATACGATCTTTTCAAATTAGGCAAATACTCTTGGTAGGATTTTGAGTTTTTTGCAGTGCAGGATACACGACGGTTAAATAGAATAAAAATTGCGAGGGATGAAAGAAGAGCGTCAAAAACAGCAGAAACATCAAAGCCTTAGAGATGGTCAGAGAGGAGCCGAGGCAATCAGAGCGCTCTTCAAAACAACAGTAGGTGATTGAAGGGGAAAGGAAGTAGGTCAAAGCAAAAACAATCTCATAATCCACAGCGACAGTGCCGTGATAAAGTATTGGACCCCCTCCTGGTTTAATCTATTTTTATGTATAGAATCGAAGCCGTGGATCTTCAAACAAAGGCAACCAGAGGAAACATAACATACAAGATTTAAATGACGATTGTTTAGGAGAAATATTTGCCGCCTGAGAAACTAAATCTGTCCCTAACAGCAAGGGTTTAGCCCTGAAAAGCCCCCAAAACCCCTGCGTTGTACAAGCCTGATCGAGGTCCAAAAATATAAATTTTGACTCTCAAACAGTCCATATTGACTCAACCTGACTATTTCTATGAAGTCAGCAGTCTGTTCTAGGATCAGATCCCACAGTGACTCAATCATGAAGATGAATACAGTTAACTAGTTTTTCTGAGCTCAGCGATAAAACAAGACAGATTTCCTTTTGTCGCTTCATATGAGCTAAATTTAGACACAATTACATTTTTATGGTTGGGAAGTTACGGACGAGGAACTGTGGAGCTTTTTAGTGCGGAGCCTTTCTAGTTGGAGCTTTTTGTGGACCGGTAATGAGTAAAATATGAGCTATTATAGTGTAATAATATAAATACAAGATTTAGAGTCTTGCTTGTGTCGATTCATATGAACCAGTTTGGACATAATCAGACATACGTTTGCAAAGAAATGGTCAAAAACCTGTGTTTTTTTAACACAGAAAAAAAAACTCAGTGAGTAAAATATGAAAAATTACAGTAAAATATAACAAATAGAAGTTATCTATCCTTGAGGCGGTTCATTTGTGGTAAGTTTGGGCTGAATGGGACCAAACGGCCGACAAATTATGGCTCAAAAACATTTTGAGACAACTCTCCCCCTACTTATCTCCAAAATAACGTCTTAATATGAATCAGACTTTTCCCCAAATAAAACCAGTTCTTCCTCACACTCAGGATTATGAAGGTATACAATTTGAAAGTGATTCATTCAGTAGTTTTTTGAGTTATCGCGTTTACACGAAGGATCAGCGGCGGAGGCGGCGATGACCATCCCATAACAAACCCAACTTTTCAAGGATTTCAAATCTAAATGGTTGAAGCTCAGGCAGACACGCCCAGACCCGATCGCTACCCGGCCTCTTCTATCACATGACCACTATTATAGACTATTTTCTGAAGCAGGAAGTTGGCTCACTGTAGCACACTGCGGAGGAATGAAAGAAAAATTCCAAAAGAGATAAGGAAGAAGTTGATTGAAAGACATGACGTCTGTCAGTGGAAGGTTCTAGAACTCCACAGTGAGACACTTTATCTACTAATGGAGAAAACGTGGAATGATAGTCAACCCTCTTAGAAGAGGCCTCTGAGCTTGATTCACCTGGCCTGAAAGAAGAGCTTAGGACTTCCTGTTCCAGCAGCAGAAGGTGGATTTTGTCGATGTATGCTGTTAATGTTTGTTTTGTTGAGTCCAAACGTCTTTGGTGGACAGGGGTCTCTTGAACCAAAAGAATCCCACAGAAGGAACATCCTACCGACGGTCGAGCGTGGAGGTGGAGGTGGAGGTGGGACGTTGAGTAGATGCTTCGCTGCTACAATTAAGGGGCCGCCATAATCGAGGGACGTTTAAATTCGTCTCTCTACTAGAAGAATTGTAAATATCGGCGGAAGGATAAAAATATATATTCACCGGTCTACTATCAGAATCACCCCCCCCACCCGAAAAAGAGTTGAACATACTGTAAACACCCCCGATGTGATTTGTACGCGTTGCAGCGTTAGGACCAACACGACTGTAGGCCATTACCCAGGAGGCCGTTAGAGAATTAATTCTCCGGTGTGGAACAGGCACCTGGATGTGGATGTCAGCGACCCCCCTGTGACCTCAGCTTCCCCCATCTGTATCTCACCCACACACACACACACACACACACACACACACAAACTGCTCATTAACCACCGCCGTGACCCACGACTGCGTCCAGCCCCCCCTGTGTGAATGTGATCATGGTAATATGCCCTCATGGCTCACTGCCGTGAAAATGTCATCCAGAATGTCGGGCCAAGAATCCACCTCCAGTCAGACGCCCCGCCGCTGATGATGGAGGATTCTCATTTTTAGACACAAAACGTCTCTCCGTAGACGATCTTTGGAGTAACAACGTGAATGATTTCCTCGCGGTTCAGCCGAAATTAACGAGAAGGGAGGGATAACAGCCTCTAAGGTCAGTTTTATGGTAACAGTGGCGGCATGGAGCGCTCATCAATCTAAAATAATTTCAAGGGTGACATGGCGCAACAGTTTCCTGTCGCTCATGCTTCATTTCCTGTTAACTTTAATCAAGGTGTGGGTCAATGAAGTTGGTCCGGGTGGGCGCCCACCTGAGCAGAGAGGTTTTATTCCTGCAGAGAGGAACCCCGCCGTCATAGGTGGGAGATGGGGAAGGGGAATAGAATAGATGTAAATGCTGAATCAAAAATGGAAAACCAAATATTCTCTGCGTTTATATCAGACCTATAAATTTGCCCAACCAACAACCATCAACAAAATAATTATCCTTAAAATGTACCTTCATCAATGATGTCAAGATATACTGTCCAACTCCAGACTCTGGGGTTTGCGGGGGGGTCATACT
The DNA here is from genome assembly GCA_009660295.1 of Lophius piscatorius. NCBI lineage: Eukaryota > Metazoa > Chordata > Actinopteri > Lophiiformes > Lophiidae > Lophius > Lophius piscatorius. The sequence goes on along the minus strand of VRLP01003273.1, from coordinate 63,126 downwards.
ATGCTTCTTTTAATCTAGCTTCTATCTCTCTCTCTCCCTCATACACCCACACACACCCTGACACACACACACAAACACACACACACACACACACACACACACACACACACGAGTGGAATATCTGCCTGTAGTATCGATGAATTATTGAGGACGAGGCTAAGAGCAATTTTACTCTTGTTTGTTTTGTAGTCGTCTTACGCCTCCTCCTACCAGCTCCACACCCCACCCCCACCCCCGCCCCCGCGCCTCACCACCACCATCACAAGCACGCTGTGAGATTTGAGAGGGTTCGCTCTCGACCAGGGCATCGTGAGATGTTGGTAGCTCTGCTTCACTGGAGCATTAAAGGGCAAATCGTGGAGAGTTAATTGAATGAGTCAATAAAGTGTGTTGATATTTTACATCACCAGGATTAAAAGTGCGAGTCATTTATGTCACTAAAACGTGAATAAAAACATTCCTGTTAATTACAGTTCTTGTCCCATATCTGATCTTCTTCTTCTGGCCGCTCCAGCTCAGGTTCCACCACATCAAAGAACTGGAACAGGTGATACGCTTGGGATCAAGACCCGGATCACACCACTACAAAGTTCTGTGCGTCCTCAGTGGTCGGATGTGGAGCGCATAGTTAGATATGAAAAGTTTAAATAATTAATGATAAATAATAAATCGCTTGCTTAAAAATTCCAGAGATATCATCTCCGATAAATGGAACGTTGTGTGTCGGGAAACAAAATGTTTGCGTTTTAACCCAAATATGTGAAACGCCTCTCACAGAATGAGGAACCGTTAGACCTTGTAACCATGGAAACATAAACAGTACAAAATAAAGATGAAGAAGATAGAAGTCACCTCAACAGTTCCTGTTGAACTGATCTGCTCCAGAAACCAAGACGGACCATCAGATTGAGTCCAAACTGTAACCATGACGATGACAATAATAAGAGGCGCCGGGATCGGTTGTTGTGTGGAGAAAGTCCACAAGAGAGAGACACAGAGAGAGAGAGACAGAGAGAGAGACAGAGAGACAGAGACAGAGAGACAGAGAGAGAGAGACAGACAGAGAGAGACAGAGAGAGAGAGAGAACACAGAGAGAGAGAGAGAGAGACACAGACAGACCGAGCTTCACGGACCCCAGCTCTCCCCCAGTGTCAGCTGGGATAGGCTCCAGCCCCTCCCCCACCGACCATGACCAGGATAAGTGGTTACAGAAAATGAATGGATATTTAGGATTCAGTCAATAAAGACAAAACTTTCTGATACTGAAACTTTAGACAAATTCCCCCAAACCAACTTAAAAAATGTGTAAATCCCTTTTTTATTTTCAGGAGAATGAGTTTGAATGTTTTCTTTAGTTTTGAGTTTTTCTTCAGCCTCTTCAGTCACATATTTAAACTCTCCACCTTTTATTCTCACTTTAAGTACTGATTATAGTTATTATATATTATATTACATATATTACGTATGCATGTATGATGACGGAATTGCAAAAATAAATGATTTCAAACTGTAATTGGCTAATATACAGTAGATTTATTCTTTGTTTGGACCTGATGACCCGCTTTGAACAACTGCTGGTTCATTTCTGACTTTCACATTTGATGCATAACATTCAATCCGTCCGAGACAATACTTAATTAAAGAAAATGAACTGACAGTTGCTGCCCTGCAGCAGAATAACTATTTGATTCAGAGTATTCACTCTTTTGACATGTTGTAGCGGCGCGGACGGAATTTCATGTGTTCTAACTGATTCAATTGACTCGTTCACCTCCGTTAATGGTTGGGTTTTTTCAAACTCCTATAAAACCACTTGACCAAGAGGTCATTTTGTTTCTTCAGCCTCTAATTGCTTCGTGAGAAAGTTGCCAGCAGGTCTTCAGGAGAGAAAAAAACAAAAAAAACTTATGTTTAATTCAAATTGTTGAATTAAATGATGAGACAAGACGGAGATTCTGTACGGAGCACCTTCAGATATATCCATGTGTGTGTGTGTGTGTGTGTGTGTTTGTTGTAAGGCAGCACTTTACTAGAATGCTGACAGCTGCCTCGGGCTCATACAGGAAATGCTTGATGGGAGTCAAAGAGGACAAACAAGCTGCACATCAACAAAATGCCGTGTGGGATGATGCGGCGAGGGTCGAGCCTCAAACGCCTCGGCTGGTTCCAAAGAAATTCATTACGAGGACAGGGAGAAATATAGACACCTATTCATCTTCTGCTCTTTTGAAACGAGCGTTTCAGTACTGGAAACGACCCAGGTTCTGATGGCATTTGAAGGCCCGGACGGACAAAGGTGATTTCACAATTTCCCTGCTTTATAAATGTCCTCAAACGCATCACTATGAGATGGAGATCTAAAGATCCCCACAGCATCCAGACTTCTGCTTTGGTGGTGGAGTATAGGGTGGACACCCATCCGGTTCTAGGCCGGAGAGTCCGGTTGTGAAACAGCCTGTCCGTCCACCGGCGCAGCCTTTGAGCCGGACGCTTAAAACGATTTTTTTCCTTGACGTAGGCAGTCCTCCATTCAAGTAGGTAAGATCACTGACAACGTGATCAAATCTTCATAATGAAGGAATGCTTACTGGATGATTTTGGTGTCATTAGAACCCAGACCCAGAGTCAGGGACAGACGGAGACGGAGGTCTCGGATGAGTGTTGTCTCAGTTTCACTTTGTCCCGCCACTTTTCAGACTCTCTTATATTATTCCTTCAGTGTCTATTCAGTAAAAAAAAAAATGTTTCAGGATCAACATGTGTTCAAATGTAATCTTGAACACATCCCTCAATATCGTCACAATATCGAGGTATTTGGTCAATAGTAATGCTATATTCGATTTCCTCCGTACCGCTAGCCATGATTCGCTGAATCCGGCAAAGCGTCCTCTTCTTTGGTTTTATGAAAATGGCCGCCCAACAAAGGAGAAGCGATCGAAAGTTGGTGAGACATTAATCAGGAGAGGTTAGATGGAGCAACCCTCCAGCCAATTGTCATTCCGAGGCACCGTGGCAACCGTCTTCACCGGTTTGCTCAAGTGTCCCTGTGCAGCACGGACGAAAACAAGAGCGGCTGATGAGCGCGGCGACATGCCGGTGGCGTGGCAGGGGTTGTGATCAAGTCCTCGTCTTCCCTCACAATGCTTAATTATGTCAAACAATCTCAGGGGATAGTCGAGTCCCGCCCTGAATATTTCAATAACTGTTGATGGAATCGAGGATAATTTGTGTTTCCCGGATAATAAAACTTTTATGACTTTTGTTCTGAAGCGCCGGAGAGTTTTGTTGTTTTTTTTGCAGCATTTTATCACCATTTCTAACCCAGGTCTGATATTTAGTTGGTGGGTTTGAGTGAAATGTTTCAACTAATTATTAGATTGATAAACAATTAGCCATACCTCTGAAAGGGACACTATTGAATGTGTCTGTCACGGCAGTCAGATTTTGGACCATTAATTATCCTACGAATAGCAATTAGATATTTAATGGATTTCTTCTATTAATTTTATTTCACTCCAAGTTAGTTTTATAGTCATTCAGCCACAAACACAGCAGAAAATAATAATAATAAATAAAATAATTTGGTCTCCCACAGCATGGTATTAATAATAATAATAATCCAAACATTTATAATCATACATACATAGTTCTAGTTAAGGTATCTTATAAGTTATAGAATATCTTTAACCGGATTTATGGCAAGGGAAAATGACATAAAAGATATGGAAGGGGGTTTGGAGCCTATCCCAGCTGACTTAGAGTGAGACCCAGAAAACTTTCTTTCTCTCATTCACACCTACTTATTGTCATTAATTCAGCTATACTGCATGTTTTTTGGACTGTACCTGGAGAGAACCCACGCAGACAGAGCCAGAACATAAAGAAAGGCTATATATGAAGAGGTGGAGTTGAACCCACAACCTTCCTGCTGTGAGGCAGCTGTAATACCCACTGCAGCACCGTGCATCAGACTGATAACAGTATTGAATAGTATGGTTGAAGCATAATAACAGTAACAGAGTCATTATATTACTATACCAACATGATAATAACAGTGTTATTACAGTGTAATAACAGTGTTATTACAGTGTAATAAGAGAAAAACACCTTATAAATAATATTGGTTGAAGAGTCTTCATATTTAGACTTTCAGCCTGTTCAGAGTTTAGTGAATGTGTTGAGGTGGTGTAGCAACAGGAAGTCTGTTTCATTATATTGGCTAGTCTTTTGCTGTAAATTTGACGAATCACCTCCTCCGAGGAATGTGGCTCTCTTTCATCATTTGGCTTAAAACCAACATGAGCCGACGGCGGTGTGGAGATTGACTTTTGTGACTCCATGATCCATGAGGTTGACGTCAATAGATGTTAATTGAAATATTAAGCACCTTAAGAGATAAACACCCGGAGGCACTAGGGAATAATCACAGAGTCGGATAATTAATTTTCCACTGGGATGACATCATCGATAACGAGCGCCAACATCAAACCATGGAAAATGACACGGAAATAATGATGACATGATGATAATATGACACTTAGGTTTCATCTAACTGTGTTTTTATACAGATGAATGGAGGTGATTTAAGGATTATAAGAAAGGATTGTGGAATAATTGTGATCAGCTGATTATGTAATAGCTGTGAGAGCAGTTTTGGTCCAAACTGGAAAGTTTCAACAACAGTCTAGATTTGATTTTTAATTCAATTCTGAACATTTTATACGCCATTAATATTTCCGTGTTCCGACTTTTCATGACTTCATCATCTAAAGGACTGACACACCATTTCTTTTATGTCTTCTGCGATCCACTGACTCCACTGGCTAGTGGAAATACAAACAATTTCAGTAAAATATGACAAATACAAGTTTGATCTCCTTCATGAGGTTCATATGAGGTAAATTTGGACTCAATTGGACCAACGGTTAAGAAATTATGTCTATGTTTTTGGTGTAAGGAGCTCCCCCTAGGAAATAAAAATCAGATCCACGGTTATAAATGACTTGATACGTATTATAGCGACTCACAAAACGCATATTTTATCAGTATACGTGCATACAAATATATTCTAGGTCAATTTATTCGCAATTATCGCAAATTTATTTGGTCTTTGTCGAAATACTACTACTAATTATTTCATGGCATATTTTCAAACGTTATACCTCCATAGAACTTCATACGAGGAAGAACTGGATTGATTTTTGGAAAAGGTCAGTTGCATATTTTTGCCACTAGGCAAAGATTTACCTCCAATATTTTCAGAATCTCTCAACCGTTGGTCCAATTTAGTCCAAATTTGTAGCATATGAATCGACTCGAAGAAATCTATCTTGTACAGCTTGTACAACGCAGGGGATTGGGGGCTTTTTCGGGGATATACCCCTTGCTGTCGTGGTCGACAGTTAAACTGTAAAACGGCGCTTGATGGGACTTCGGATTACTGAAGTAAACACTCCTGCCGTGTTTTTTTTTTTCCAGCTTGTACACAAATGACTTGGAAACTGCAGAAGCCTAGAAGGTATTTGAAAAAAAAAAAACCCCGCATTGACACGACAAACACTCAGCACGCTTTAGGAAACGCTCATCCGTACTTTAGGGCATACACATTTGCAGTTAATGGATTGAAAAGTGCAACAACAAAAAAAAGAAAAAGGAAAAGGAAACGCTGGTATGGATGTTTAAGCTCTTCCATATAGGAGAACATCAAGGCTGAGGCAGTTTCCCGCTAATATTTCACCTAAGCGTCTAGTGAGGGTTTGCCAAGTTTAATTTTTATATTCTTTGTTACCTATAAATTATTAATGCCACACAGGAGAATTCTCCACCATCTCAAATTCATTGTGTGAGCAGTCTCCACTTTATTCTCTTCATCCGGCTTTAATCGAGCCAGTTGGCAGCGGGAGGATTAAGAGAGATTTTTTTTTTTTTTTTCCAAGGGAGGTTCTGGCCTAGAAAGCAAAGACACTTGTAGACGCCGTATCGTAATGTGCACAAGAGGCAAAAAAAAAAAGAAAGAAAACTACAATTAAAATTACAAAGGGGGGAAAAAAGAAAAGTTGCTACGTCAGCACCGAGCGCTCGATAATCCGATAGATGGATTGGAGCAGCTGGATGGTATAAAGTCCAATCAGCAAACAAACTCAGGTGATGTTTGATTCAGTCGAGGCAGGAGCCTCGGTCACTTTGATATCGCATCGCAGCCGAGCTGAGGAAGGGGTTTGTGTCGGCGCTCCTGCTCCGTTCAACTGTTTTTTTCAGAAACATCAGCAGATTTCTCCGATTACTTGACCAGGCTCTCCAGGCGGGGTGCTTCTTTTCCCTCCTCAATCCTCTTCCTTTTTTTTGGGGGGGGATTTTTTTTTATTCCACCTCTTCTATTTTGTGCAGTAAATCTTCTTAGAGTGACAAAGCATCGCCTGTCAGGGGGACGACTCCATTCAGAGGCACTTCCTGATATGAGAAGGGCTTTAACGTGATTAACCCACACTCACTATTGCTGTTTGATAGAGGGGCTTAGGGGCTCCTGTCTCTCACTTCCCCCCTCTTGGCATGATCAGCAGCTACGATGACGAGCGAGCAGAAGCGGGTCGCTTGCGGTGGGATGAGGAGCAGATTGTTGTTTCCGCAACGAGATCCACGTCTCCTTCGTGTCAAACTCCATTATGTAATTGCGTTTCAACAAAAAAAAAAAAGAACAGCGGAGCAACAGATGGAGGGCCGCAATATGTTCTCATTACGGCTCCAATAACATTACCCCAACATTAAAATCCATAAATGTATAAAAGGATTAACTTTGAATCATCCGGCGGTTACTGTTTCATTTGAACGCACACGCAATCTATTTATGTACGTCCCCGAAAAAGTCAGGAGAAAATAGAATCGTCATCAACGCCGCAGAGGCTTCGTGCTAACGCGATATCTCAAAAAACACTTCATGGACCTTTTTCAAATTTTATGCCCACATAGACTTTAGTGCCAGGAAGAACTAGACTGATTTCGAGAAAGAGCGGTTGTATTTTTCTGCCACTAGGGGGAGCTTAATCTCCAAACATCTTTGGGTCATTATTTCACAACTCTTTGTCTGATTTTGTCCAAATTGTGTTTTATATGAGTCGAAACAAGGGGACATATTACTTTTTTTTAATAATATTTTGCTCTAGTTCTTCATATTTTACTCACAAGGTGGAACTTTTTTTACAGCAAAAAAAAAGCACTGTTTTTTTTCAGATATTATTTTCAGCCGTTGGTCCAATTTAGTCGAAATTTGGTCAAAATCTGAATTGACTCAAAGTAATTTATCTTCTATATATTATATTTGACTCTAATAGTTCAAACTTGACTCACAAGGGGAGTTTTTCTCCTCCAAAAAATTATTTCCTTTGGCACATAACTTCACATCAAATTTGAGGAGTTCAATCTGGGGGGGGATTGGCTTGTATAACGCAGGGAAGAGGGGGCCTTTCAGGGATTTAACCATGATGTCGTTGGCAACGTTTAGTTCTACTTTTTAGGTTATATTAATCCTATAATTTGGCACATTTTATGTCACTTTTTCTTTTTCAGAAACATGTGTGCCACTTATAGTATAAAGTAAATGCATCTACATGCTAAAGAGAAGGGGGCCAAGGACGGAGCCCTGAGGGACACCAGCGGTCAAAGAGGGCCACTTTTTTATGGGGGGGGGGCTTATTAAACTTGTGAGGATTTACTAAAGAGAATTATGTAACTTGAAACAACCGAAAGAAAAGTCTAATAAAAAAATGTTGTTGTTGCGCTTATCTAATCAAAACTGCCAATTATCCATAAAACACCAAAAATTCAACATGTAACAATTTCCCTTTACGTTTAAAAGCATTTCGAGTATCCAAGATATTAAATGAATGAAGTCCCAAAGAAATAAAATATGCAAAGAAATGATTTTTGCCCCGCAGTTTTCTCGCTAAAGGGTGAAATGTTTTTAAAAATCAAATATCAGCTGTCTGACGGCGAGGCGGGGGTTGAATCTATTTTAAAGTCCACGCATGCGTTTCATAAATCTCCACAACTAATCATCCAAAAAGACAAAAGAGCTCTTTGCATGAGCTCCACCGAGCGCCGCACCGACAAATTATTCATTTGATGTCGGAGCCATCATCCATTCAGCTGCACATAAGTGGCTACAGGTTGTAGCGTGTTCTGATTTCACCGTGATTGGAAGCCGTAAATACGTATAGGAGACGCCGCAGAAACAGAAGAAGAAGAAGAAACAACAACAACAACAGCAAAACAGAGAATTGTGGGTGACATTCGTGAAGCTTTTCATCAGCCGCGGTTTCCGCTCCTCAGCTGGGGCTCCTGACGGAAATAGATTTCTGAGGCGTCTTCTCAGCTTAATCAAAGATACATGGGGGAAAAAAATGGGCGCATCCACCTCGCGGTGGAAATCGTGGCGTAGGATTAGTGCGAGCGTCTTCATTTCAAAGCCGCGTTGAGTGTGCGTACGTGTGTGGAAGTCCCGGGGGGAGATAAGATGCACCAGGAGCAGGGATGTGAAAAAGTGAGTGAAGTGCTGTGCGCAACTCTTTCAGCGCTCATTCCTCCCGATCAATGGCGGAGATGGATAATAGCCTCCGTGGAGACTCGCGTCTCTCAAAGACGCATTTCTGCGTTTGCATCTTAGCCGCAGAAGAAGCCCACCAGCTCCATTGGGCGAGGCAGGAAGACCAATCGGGGAACATCTGGTGGACCCGGAGGGAGCCCGGCCGCCGCTGCTGGCCTCCATCATCTCATCTCGGCTTCCAGGGGCTTCCGGCTAACAGCTGATCCTCCAGGCCCAGCGCCTCCATCAGGGTGGAGAAAATCCACTCGCTGACTCAATTATGCAAGAGGTGTGAATTAAACATGAGGGCACCGCATAGGAATGTATACACGCGGCGCGGCGGGGCGCACGTGCCGCGTACGTAATCTCACGACGTAACAAGCCCATCTGTACGCCGAGGCCAGAGGGGCTTTCAGAGGGGAGGGGGGGTCTCCGGCCAAACGGAGCTCTGATGAGCTGCTGGTAGGAGCATCACCATCCACTGAGGAGGAAGGACTCCACAGACTGGTTGGAGTGACAGTGAGGAATTGTGAGGGTGAATTTCGAGATCCAGCAATTAGTTCCCTGGGAGGTTTAAAGGGCCGGAGCCGCCTGGCGTCAGAGTCGAGCCTCCAGCCAAAAGCAGAGAAGATTTCCTCCTCTTCATCCTCTTCATCCTCTTCATGTCTCTCTCTCTGTGTCCCAGTCCTGCATGACTTTTATTAATCATCCTTGCTTAGAGGGGCAGAGAGGGTGGTGTTAGGAGCTCTTGGGAGTGTAGAGCCATGAAACACACACACACACACACACACAGACACAAACACACACACCCACGAACAAACATATATACACACACACACACACAGACACAAAGACACACACAGACACTCAAACACACACACGCAAACACACACACATACAGTCACGGACAAACATATACACACACACACACACAGACACAAAGACACACACAAACACTCAAACACACACATACAGACACACACACATACAGACATACACACATACACACACATAAACCTACTTACACACCCACACTCACACATAGACACACACACACCGAAGCACACACATAAACCCAAACACTCACACACACACACATTCTTGTGTTTGCCAACTAAAGGGGAGGAGGCTCATAAATCCAGTCAAATATTAGTCAGTTCATAAATGTTTGCTTAAAGAAAATATTAAAATTGATCAAATACACGAAAAAAAAATCTGCAAGTAGAACTCAAATGACTACACACATCAGCACGCTGACGCACAACACGCGTACACACGTGCGTGTGCATACACACACACACACACACACACACACACACACACGGCAGCTCTTTAGGGATCCTGGCCCGATGTCCTAGGACTCAGCTGCTGCTGCTGATGATGATGATGATGATGATGCTGCTGCTGCCGAGGCTGATGATGTAATCTTTTGAACAGTCTCAGTTGTTGCTTCTAATTTCCAAGCCGAGTGCGGTCCCTCCCCCCCCCACCTATAAATACACTCCAGCAACTTCTGCTCCAAACCAGAACCAGAACCAGAGCCAGCCATTAGAACCTCAGCGTCTGCATGCTGAGGCTGGCATCCTGGGAGAACTGGACCCGGGGCTTCTGTGACAGGAAGCAGCAGAGTATGTTGAATAATGGAGGACGTAATTAGGCCCTCATTCCATGCATGGACGTGCACTTAGCCTAGAAGGCTCCATCTGGGCCGCATGCCATTATTACCATTATCACTATTTGTCTGCCCTGATGAAGCCGTGCAAGAACTGGACCACAGGCGCTGTGGCACAGCAGGAGGTCTTCGGCATAGCCTCTGGGAAGTGGACAGGGATGCTAGTGAGGAAGTTCTAGCGAAAGTTCTGTCAGGAAGACTTTCTTCTCACACACCCGGGCCACAGTCATCCTGTCACTCAGTCTCAACGACCCGCTTCATATCAACACATCCATCCAACATCACGCTGTTGTCTTTTAGTCTCTGCAGATTCATCAGCCTCGTCATTCATCTGTCTCCGCAGAGCCATCAGCCGCCGTCACCACCGGTGACCAGACTCCATGATGTCATACACAAGCTTCTTCTCGGGGCAGATACCGTCCAATGAATTATATGTCATTATTAACGAGAGGATGTTCCAGATCATTAAAGACTGACTGTCAATGGATGCCAGCGCCACCAGAATCGCCACATCTATCCAACGCCACGATGACGCGCCTTCATCGTTAGCCTGTCATCTCGCCGTCGTCTCTTAAATATGATTCCCTCCATCCATCTCGTTCCTTCACGCTGCCCTCCGCCTCCTCATCTCCACTCAGTCCTTTCAGTACATTCAACTTTTTGCATTCATTTGTCTCGACAGAGTCATCATCCACCACCACCACCAGTATCCAGGCTCCACATATACGCCAGCTTCTATTCAGGGCTTTGATCACAATCTACCAGAAGAGTCTGATCCACTTTCTGACAGAGGAACGATCACGTATCATCTGTCCTAACAAACATTCATGCTAACTTCATTCTCTGTCTCTCCTGATTCGATCGTGTTTTATTCTGTTTCACGGTGTTTCAGTCCACTTTAACGGACATGTTCGAACCATTCTAAGATGAAAACACCGTCATTTGATGCCAGCACGACTGGAACCACGGGGGTGGTCAGTTGATGCTACATATCGATACGCATCCGCGTGCGCGCATAAGCACACACAGCTCAGGTGACACAACAGTGACAGCGTGACGCGGGGACTCACCTGGTTTGACCGTCTTCAGGCGGATCGGCTCCCTGAAGTGGCGGACGACCGCCAGTGTGTCCCGGTTTGTAAGTCCATTGACGGGGATCCCGTTCACCTCCAGCAGAACGTCTCCGTAGTAGGGCAGCTTTCCGACGTGACACACCAGCACGTCCAGCTTCATCTGGCCCAGGTAGGGGAACTGCCCCACCTCTGCTCCACCCAGGACCTCCACCACCGAGCCAAAGTCTCCGAGGTTCCCCCATGACACGGCACACTCCACCACTTTACCGGACCAGTGTTTCTTCTTCTTCAGCGTTCTAGACATGCTGGCTCCGTCTGCGGACTAACGATGAGCTCACGGTCGCTCCGGCTCCGGTTCGCGGTTGTTAAACGACGTGACGCGGCTCGATGAACCCTCCAGACTTGTTATTCTCCCGATCTGCTGAGGATCTCATCTCCCTGACATTGACGGGGGCTGCTTTTCACTCGCGGATCTCCCACGGAGATACTGTCATTCCACTGGGCGTGCGCGCAGGAGCCCCGGTTGCGGCGGTTCCACGCGCTCCTTGTGCGTAAAAGCGGAGAGTTGATTGGTTAAAAGGAAAAGAATTCAGATGTCATCACCGTGATCGTTATTCCGCGGGAACATCCTTTGCCCGCTCCGTCTCTAGTCCACCCAGATGCCGATTAGTCGAACCAGCGTGTAAACAGAGAGCGGATCAGTCTGCTGGTCGGAGAGAGGCGGCGCGTCAGAGAGAATCCCTCATACCTGTGGAGGCTGGATCGTCCCTCCACCGGCGGCGGACGCAGCGCAGATCCAGCCCACGTTGACTCAGCTGACAGACATCTGCGAGCGCCGCTCTGCTACAAGTTTGAACACACTTGGTTCCGCCGACTGAGATGTTGTCAAGCTCCAAACCGCCCCTTTACGCTCAGCTGCTGCGGCGGCGGTGGCGCGCGCTGCTCCAGAGGCTCCTGCTGGCTCCATCCTCCGGTGTGATGAGGAACTAACGGAGGAAACACCAGCCGCGCGCCATCACCGCGACTTCCTGCCGCTGCAGACCAGACTACATTTACTCTGGTCTACTTTAAAAGAGTTTTTATTTTATTTTATGAATTTATTATACTGAGTTTAAGATAGAAATATAGGGATTTATCCTCCATTACACTTTAAAAATGTTCTGGAGAAGTAAATGTTTCAGCTTAGTAAGAAAAAATAATTCTGTATAATTAACAGTAAAATACCAGCAACAGTTGTGGTAAAATAGTATTTTACTGTAAATTATTTTATCGGATACAACCTTTCATCCTTAACTTAAATTTTTTACTTCAGCTTACTAAAAAAAAGAAAAAAAAGAATCTGTATAATTTACAGTAAAATATCAGCAAATGAAGAAATACAGCCACCTTGTTCAAAACATTAAAGTAAATAATCATAAAAAAAGAGAACATAATGTTTGCAGTTACGTTGTTCCATAAAATGATAGTAAAGTAAGATAAACTCAGACTTTTTTTTAACCTTATAAACAATATTATTTTACAAAAACATACCGTATTTTTTTTTAGCAAAAGTTTTTATTTTCACTGACATTTTTTTTTTACAGTGTACGGTGAATGATCTCAAATAAAGAAACAATAAATAACTTCATTATTTAGAATCAGAAAATGTAAAAAAATAAATAAAGAATTTTACTGTAAAATACAAACGTTATGTTAAAGTTAACGGAAAAATGTAATGTCACAAGCAAGTCATGACCGTAAAAGTAGTATTCCATCAAAATAACAGATTTCACTGGGATGAAAACTTTAACTATTTATTCAAAGCACAACGGTGTTTCTACAGAAATAGGATACAAATAAGATGCTAAGAAAATACAGTTTTTATTTGTGAAATAATATTGATTTCTATGTAACTTTAAACAGATCGATTTTTTTTATGGTAATTTACCGTAATCACTTGTACATAGTTAATGTATATCTTTCGGTAAAAGAAAAAAAATACTTAAAAAAATTTTTTTTTTACAGCTTTGAAATAAATAAACAAAATTTAAAACAGCCTGAGATTATTTGGATAGTGTGACAGGGAAAACTCCCATTTCGTTCCAGCACCAATCTCTCGGGTCATTCCGACTCTTCACTTCTTCAGAGGAAAACAATGTTGTGGAGGTCGTTCCTCTTAATCATATTAAGTGTTTCCACAGCGCCACCTACAGTCCAAATCAGAGAAATCCAAACCTCGTCCCTCCCTGATCTCTTCGACTCAGAGAGAACAGAATCTATGGATGAGGGTTGAACTGATTTAACTTCCAGTTGTTCATAAAAATGTTTGCAGTCTTCTTCTTCCTGCTGTGTGAATGAAGCGGTTCTGATGATTGAGCGTTGACGAGCGGAGGAGGAGGAGGAGGAGGAGGAGGAGGACGCTGCACCACGGCGGTTCTGTTTGCAGCTGTGGGTTTTAATTAAAGCCAGTAAATGTCACTTTATCTCCAGAGATTACTGGCGGCCTTTCACAGCTTGTTACAAATGAGGCTTTTTTTATCCAAAACCTGTACAACAAAAAAAAAAAAAAAAAGAAGGTGAGGACTTGGGCGTGTTGTCTCAGAGGACGGACGCGCGTCGGCGTCCTGCGGTGGAGTTAATTAACGTTATAATTACAGCTGGAAGCGGGGAGGCACACACTTTGTGTAGTATTTATACAGCAGCGGTGGTTTCTGGTCTCTGGGCGTGATGTATTCAACGTTTCCACGCTGAATACGCCGCTGAATAATTCATCAGCTGGAGGATGAGCGACGACGATGACGTCATATCTGTGATGGCGAGAGGACGTCCAGGACGTATTAATAGTGCTACTAGTAGTAGTGTAGTAGTAGTATAGTAGTAATAGTAGTACGGTAGTAGTAGTATAGTAGTAATAGTAGTACGGTAGTAGTAGTATAGTAGTAATAGTAGTACGGTAGTAGTAGTATAGTAGTAGAAGTGTAGTAGTAATAGTAGTACGGTAGTAGTAATAGTAGTACGGTAGTAGTAATAGTATAGTAGTGTAGTAGTATAGTAGTAATAGTAGAAATAGTATAGTAGTAGTGTAGTAGTAGTAGAAGTGTAGTAATAATAGTACTACGGTGGTAGTAATAGTAGTAGTAGTGTAATAGTGTAGTAGTAATAGTAGCTAGTAGTGGTAGTGTAGTAGTAGTGGTAGTGTAGTAGTATAGTAGTGGTAGTAGTATAGTAGTAGTAGTAATAGTAGTAGTAGTGTAATAGTGTAGTAGTAATAGTAGCTAGTAGTATAGTAGTAGTAATAGTAGGTAGTAGTGTAGTAGTAGTATAGTAGTAGTGTAGTAGTAATAGTAGCTAGTAGTAGTATAGTAGTAGTATAGTAGTAGTAATAGTAGCTAGTAGTATAGTAGTAGTGTAGTAGTATATTAGTAGTGTAGTAGTAGTATAGTAGTAGTATAGTAGTAGTAATAGTAGCTAGTAGTGTAGTAGTATATTAGTAGTGTAGTAGTAGTATAGTAGTAGTGTAGTAGTAGTAATAGTAGCTAGTAGTGTAGTAGTAGTGTAGTAGTAATAGTAGTAGTAGTATAGTAGCTAGTAGTGTAGTAGTAGTATAGTAGTAGTATATTAGTAGTGTAGTAGTAATAGTAGGTAGTAAACTCGATTTTAAATGATGTTACTGGCTCATAAAATGATTAAATTCAAACGTAGTAAAATCTTTAAAGTTTCTCCTGAACTTAAAATTGAACGTTAAAATTACTTTATTGGAAATAGTTGTGAAATGTGATTTTAATTTCATTTCTAATCTTATTTCATTTTCATTTGGGTTCTTTCATAGTTCATACAACATTAATAAACATTTTGGCAATTACATAACCACAGTCTAGATTTATTTTACAACTAAAACTACGAGTAACTGAATATTTACGCTCTGATATTCAGAGACTCTCAAAAAAAACTCGTTCTTATCCAGCTTTATCCTTTATTCCTAAACAAAAGGCACATTTTCAGCTCTTTATTTACAACTAAAAGTAAAAGTAAAACTATAACAACAGCATTGTTTATAGTTTATTTAAGCATTAAAACGATTATAAAGCCTTAATAACACGTCCTGAGGTTCATTTAACCGATTCTAACATATTTTCTGATGAAACATCAGGTTTTATTGATCATTTTGTAAAATCTATTCAGTTAAGTAACCATTGTTATATTTTATTGTGATATTTGTGGGGGGGGGGGAGAAAATCTGTGTTTCCTAAGTTTAAAAAAAAAGTTTTTTATTCTCAAATAAACACACAGTCAAGAACATAAAAGCCTGCGGTGACATCACAGCTCTCAGGTAGGTGTGGTCAAACTGGCATCCTCTTCTTTCACATGTTCCATTCAGAGGTCTCCACAGCGGATCACCTGATTCCATCTTCCTCCCTCTGAATGTCCTCTCTCACCACATCCAGAAAACCTCCTATCCTCTTTCCCCCCCCCCTCCATCTTCATCATCTTTCTCCCAACGGATCCACCATCGCTCCTCTTCACATGTCCAAACCGCCTCAATCTGATGTACCTCCTTCCTAGTCCTGCGGCCTCCTCAACTCTGCCTCTCGTCTGTTTGCTGTAACATCTCCCCTCATTTACATTTAAAGAAAAAGGAGTCTGGGTTCTTCTGGTTTTAAAATTCCACGCGGGCCCCGTAACCCCGAGACGAAGCCACTGAGCATTAATCCACACGCATCTCCTGTTGGAGATGAGTCCTCTGTTGAAACTCCCCCTCATAACCTCTTTATTGCAGCCCAGAGGCGCCGCGCTCTTATCTGAAATCTTCTCACAAATGATAAATGCCCCATTAAAACCAGAACCTTTTATTAATCGTTATCCCAGGATCTGAAAGGGAGACGACTCGCAACAGCGCCGGAATAATTCCTCTGTTATTGCCTCGCTGCGGCAAAAATAATTACTGTTCATTTGGGACTTAGTGAGATCACCAGAACACCATAATCAGAAAAAAGGATTTCCACAATATGACACGATCTCGCAACCCCCTCATATTATGCTTCACGCGTAAAAGGTGCTGGAACATGATCCAAATGTGTTCGTCCTGCAACTATCCTGACAGAGGAGCAGGTTCACTGACGGTCTGCTCACCCCGTCCTGAACCACAGACAGACTGAAGAAGACCTTTAACCCCCAGAACTCTTCATCCCTTCCCAACAGTGGCGAGGTCGAAGCTCTAAAGAGGGTTTTATCCCACAGCTTTCACCTAACAGCCGCCTCACACGGAAACAACCTCCACGGTCTACTTCTATACTATTACTATTACCTGGACTCACGGCTACTAGTTCCACGAGTACTGCACTGTATATAATATATATAATATATACTATGTGTAGTATAAGGAGAAGGACGGAGAGATCTTTTTTATTAAGTCAGAAATCACAGCTTTCTTTAACTATATGAGGCAATTATTCCTACTGTTCGTGATTAAATACATACTTTTACAGCAAAATACAAAAATACTTGTATTCTCCCAGGTAATTAATACGCGTTAATCAGTTGGGAGGTGATTAACACATTTTTACATTTGATTATTTTGGCCTCAGCAAAGTTTTTTTTTACATTTCCTGTTACCATGCAGTTTTGTAGTTTAGTCTAAGTGCTCTTATTTTGAAGGAGCCTTGAAGCAATGAGGTGTTTGAGCTGGGCGAGTCAGGGGGGGGGGGCATGTCTGCCCCAGTGAAATAATTAACAGATAACTATATAACATAGTATAATTTTTAAGAATACAATAATTTGTATTAGAAGCATTTACTTTACACTTTAGTTGTAAAATACCTCTGGGTTTAGAACCAACCGCAGATTTTCAAACTAAAACAAGCGACATCTTCATCGCCTCCACCTAGTAGATGCAGACCCGAGCGAACAGAAAACCACGGGGATCAGAATTCATATTTAATGTTTGAGGAATGGCTACGTAACAAAAAAGGCTCTTTAGACCTGCTTTACAGAATGTACAGGCAAACAAAGTCCAAAAATACTATCAAAAAAATAAACAACAAGATGCTTCCACCACAAACAAGCAGCATTGGATATCGCCAGCGCAGTTGCTGCTAAACTTTGGTATAAAGTCATAGAAGGATGTTCGGGGAATTAAAAAACACAAAGACATGATAAGTTGCGGCGCCGTTTTTGACAGAGAACAGAACAGAGAATCTGATTTTAGTCTTTAGAGAGAAGAAACAGAAAGAAAAGTTTTAAGTCTTGGAATGTGCTCATCAGCGGTAAACATGATAAAGAACTTACAAAAGAAGAGGCCAACGTGTGTGTGCCGCTCAGAAGATGGAGGCGTAGCGACATCACATGTTGTTGAACACAAATACCCATCAGCCATAACATTAAAACCAACTGCCTCAGATTGTGTTAACGTTTCTAATCATTTCTGGGCTCCCATGTTTCCTTTTCAGCAGTTGTCCTTCCTTAGACCACTTTGGTAGGCTTTAACTTCCGACACAAGACGTGAAGTTCTGGAGATGCTGACCCAGTTATTTGGTCCTTCTCAACGTCACTCAGATCCTTAGGCTCGCCCCGTACAGGTGCCATTGGAATGAGATAATAAATGGTTATAATGTTATGGCAAACACATGTAATAAACTATGGATCAGGCTACAGCGTCACATTTTCACTGTAGATGATGTCAGAGTTCTTGATTTCTAGTGTCTGGACTCGGTACCGTCAAACTCTGCCTAAGCCTCCCTGTGAGAGGGAGTAAAGGAACATGACACATTTCTTTCTTGTCCAGAAATATAAGCAGCGCTGCTGAACACCGTCACGAGGGACATGACAATGCCTCATGGAAGTAAAGATTATTGCACTTGCTTTACCTCATGGAAGTGGAGCCATTAGTCAAAACAGGAAAAAAAGATTGAGTGAAAATGATTTGGAAACCAAATGTGGTTCTTCTGACAAAAACATCAAACATTTGTCGACTCCAGACTCTTAAATCTAAGAAAGAGCCTCTTTTCTTTCTCTTTTATGACAAATAAAATGATGACTCTATGGTTTCAGACTGTTGCTGGAACAAAAATAAGTCATTTGAAGGCAGATTCGGAGCTCCGGCAAATAATGTGAAGCATTTTCTGACATTTTACAGACAATATGTTAAATTGATTGATAACGAAAATAACCTTTCGTGGCTTCACTCGTACCTGACAAACAGGCGACTGAGTACGATTAGCTAAACAGAGAGCCGACGGTTTAAGTGCGATAATAAAGGGGAATCTTTTAGGACGACTGACCGGATCAAACGGGAGAACATTCCGGTGCGGGGGGGAAACAACAAAGCAGCTTCGGAGCCGACGTCTGGAAACAGTCCAGTTTGCTGAAGCTGGAAGCCGATTGATGATTTGATGATGATGGTTTAGCTTTAGGTTGTGCAGGAAACATCAATCTCATCTCCGTTATCTGAACCTACGGGTAGGAACTAGCGGACCTTAACGCCAGAGGCCGTTAATGCTTAAGTACTGCGGTTAATGTTTGAGACCTTTAAGTGTAAATGCTGAATCGAATAGATTAATATGTACACGTAGAAAATAATACAATACATTCTCGTTTTTCACAGTCCCGGGTGAAAACCAAGGCCTCCATCGACATCTACGGAAGGATCGTCAACCTCTTGAGATTAAACCGTACCCATGAATTCTCAAATTCAAAACGGCGTCATAATAGTAAGAATAATTACCGCCATTAAATTAAGTGCCTGTGAGATCTGCAAACACAGAAGAATCAGTGCATACTGTACATACCAGCCATAATAATCACGGTCACTGAGGCGACTGTCACATGTGCAAACAAAACACGGTCGCCGATCTCCCCTAACTAACAATTGCATTTGACAAAAACAAGATCAGATAAAGATGATATACAATATATATTTATATATATATTCATAATATACACCACATTCTGGTGTCACTGTCTCTGGGATTTGCATAACAGGATACGTGATAGCGTGATCGTGAGTCAGTGGAGACGGCTGACGGAATGTGGGCTTCGACCTTCTTTCCACTTTAACAATCACAAACTGCTGGTCAGGGAACGGTTCCCTGCTTAAAACCTCTCTTAATTGGTCCGTGCTTGTTTCCTGTCGGCGGCTCCGACGGGCGTCCGTGCCGGGAATGATGGGTACGCCACCGCCAGCAGCAGGGACAGCGGGGAAGGAGCTCGTGAACGCTCGACCGCGTCTCGGCGTTTGTCTCACTTGCTCCTCAAAGCATACATTCATTGCTTTCTCCAGAGAAGAGGAGAAAGCGGGCGAGCGAGTGAGTGAGTGAGTGAATGGGGATGTGGTTGATAGAGGGTCTAGCAGAAGACGCGTGGGTCTCACTCTAATCTCTGGCCCAGTTTTCCAGCCTGTCCACATTGGAGAATGTCTTTCGTGAAAAAGGGAATGTAAACATACAAGAGAGCATCTTTGGCAGAACGTGAAGAGTCTCTTTGGAGGTAGTGGGCAAAGGGGGGAGGGACTGCAGCATGAGGAAGCGTAGGCGGAGCTAGGGCCGAGTGGGAGGAGCTACGTGGGAGAAGGATGCTCCTGAGCAGTGTTAGTCCTACTAGAGGCACTTCTATACTCCTGCGTGCAGCGGCTTGGTAAGGAGTCCACCTCTGCTTCACCACGCTCCTCCGCCCCGTCAGCGGTGGAGGTCAGAGGAGATGTTCTGTGTACAGTCACTGGGTGCTGTGATGGGCCTGGTTGGGGTTTCGAGGACGGATCTTCATCTCCACCCCAAAAGGACCTATTGAGAGAATCTGCAAAGACAGAATGTGATGCTTAGACGTCTGTGGAGAATCTCCCAGCAGCTGATAGCAAACTTTTAGTAGCAACAACTGTTACCCCCCCTGAGGAGGTTCTGTTTTCACCCGTGTGTGTTTGTGCTGCAGTGGAGTTTGGTTCAGGAAAGAACTTTTAGATTTAGAGACATGTAGATCCAAGATCATGAAATATTTCATTATTCAATAATTTTCTGTGTAAAAACATTCTTGGCCAAACATTTTGTCATATGTTCAATTTAGGTTGTCTCAGATATTAAATTAATAAAATGCCCCAAAGAAATGAAATATGAAATGAAACATGGTTTTCCAGTTTTTTGTTCTTGGTGAGGACATTAAAGCCAGGATTACTTTTTTAGATTTTGATGTATTGATATGAAAAACGAAAGTAATTGTTGTTTTTAAACATAGCGAGACGTCTTTGACGCTGTTGTTTGTCCCTCTCAACAGAGAATAGGATGCGGGTACAAGTCATAACGAGCCTCGATGTATCATGAAAGCTCATATCAGCAAGATCAATACATCTAATAACCCCCGTCTTATGAGATCAGAGGTTCACTGGGAAATCTCTCCTCTGACTGCAGTAAATCAATGTCTCAGTGTTTATCCTCTACATAGAGGCTAAGCAGACAGAGTTATTTACACAATCTACTTCTTTTGGACGCTGCAGGAAGTTGAAAATCGAACGAGTCGCCGTTAGTGTAATTTGTGAGCCTCACCATTAGCATAGAGCTCCGGCATCCTGTGGCTGCTCAACCTTTTATCGTGCGAGGCGAGGAACACGGAGGGGTCCTGGTTGCTGATGAGGGTCTCCAAAGTGGTGTCCTGGTGCTGTTCGCCGAAAGTCTCCTTCAGGCCCGGTAGGGTCTTGTCCAGCGGGTCGTCCTCCCCCAGGTAGGTGTAGGGGCAGTACTCGCGTGTGCGGGAGTAGATGTTGGCGTTGTCGTAGCAGTCGGAGCAGATGACCAGCGGACCCGCGCCACCTGGTGAGACAGTGCACATGTCTGTGTTCACACCTGTGCTTCATCTGTCCTGTGACGTATTCTGACCGTTTGCTGTGGAAGGCATCTCAAGTACTTTTAACCACCAGAGTACTGACTGACTTTCTCTTTAATTATCCCCATTTACACCCATCAGCCATAACATTAAAAACACCTGCCCTGTATTATACAGGTCCCCTTTCTTCCTCTAACAGCTTCTGACGACTTTTGTATCAGAGCCAGCCTTAAACTTTTAACATGCACCAGCAGTTCTTCTGTGGTGTCGGATGACACTTCCGCTCCCCATCAATGAGCCTTGTACACCCATAACCATATCTCCGGTTAACTGAGTGTCTTTCCTCATACGTCCTTATAGCACTATGGTAGGTACAAAACCCCTGAAGAATACCCAAAAAGACCCAGATCCAGTCTAACCCTCAATTTAAACCTTGTCAAAGTCACTGAGATTCTCGCTCTTGACCGTTTTGGTTTCATCAATTTTGAGAAAATATTCTCCGTCTGCCTACTATCTTCCTCCCACTGATGGGTGCCATTGTGACGAGATGATAAGTAACTTCACCGCTCTGTGGTTCTAATGTTATGGCTGATCTTGGCTGCATTTATTATATGTGAAACAAATGCAAAATTTGTGTTAAATCATTTTTGTGGTCATGTCATCGTTTATATTGCTGTGTTTTGAAAACATTTTTAAAGTGAGCTAGAATAGACTGATAATTGAATAAATGCTTTTAGGCTGCTTCCAAACATGTTAAAGATAATTATTGCTACGACACCGCTCTCATTTAATTGAATTAAAAAATGTATCTGAGCATTTTAATTATTGCGTAAAACACTCTGAGCTACTATTTGAGTACGAGAGGTGCTGAATAAAGTTCATTATCAGACGTGCTGAGCATTTTTGTCCATGGTCGTATCTCGCCTCATTATGCCGATTCATTTACTCAGATCTAATCGGCTCAAATGAGAAACATTTACATCTAATGTGAACGTTCACACTTGGATAAGAGTGTGTGACTGCATGTTCAGATTTACTGGGGCTGATGTGTGTATGTGTGTGTGTGTGTGTGTGTGTGTGTGTGTGTGTGTGTGTGTGGATGATGCTCACCAGTGGGGAGTCCAGCGTGTCCCTCGCGTGGCTCTCCAGGGTGGAAAATCCCGTGGCCGGTGAACAGAGAGCCGACCCTGCAGTGCAGCACGCCATTCCTCTCCGCCTCCACCTCCACCTCGCTGCTTGTGTCTCCATAACACACACCTGGGAAAAGCACTATAATTAATCAGTGTCCCTGTCGGCCTCGTAGACATTTTTTATATCCAAAAAAAAAAAGAAAAGAAAAAAAGTCTGAGATGCTGCATTTTATTCTCAGACATTTATATGAACAAAAAATTTTTTTGTTCTACTGAGTCAGACGTTTATTTAAGGGATGGCAGTGTGTGATGCTGACATGACAAACTTTATTTTCCTGCGTTGAGAATGCCGACATGATGCTGTGCCTTGTAAATGCATATGCACAATGAATGCATATCTGTTTTCTTTTTGGGTAACATCTACAGCGGTGCTGAGTCGTCTTGTGTTACTGAACCTTCAAACCTCAAAGGTCCTCACCATCTGTGCCCTTGTGGGCGTACCCATTGGAGAGCGGAGGCATGAGCTGCTGGTGGCTGCCAGCCTCAGAGTTGCTGTAGCCTTCCTGAGGCTCTGACAGAGTTCCCTGGGAGGAGAGGTAGCTGGGGATATCTGCAGGCAGATTCATCTCATCTGGAACAAACAGACACATTTTGTTATCGAGTTCTGTGAAACTTCAGCTTCACAACAAAGCGCCGTCCCCACAGACACATTTCATGGTTTCCAAGCAGCCATCTTTATTGATCGAAGCTTCAAGGGAGGCGCGTTTATTTTAAATCACAGATGGTTACGGGTCTGGACTGCTGACCTGTGTTAGTGATACTGTAGTCCTCGTTCTTCCTGCGCATGTGATAGATAACAATGACCCAGACCAGCGAGGTTCCGACCACACAGCACACCACCACGATGACCACGATGCCCACGGTGGTCCAGCCATCCTGGACGTATCCCGTGCCGGTGTCACAGTTGGGTGACGGCGAGACGCTCAGGTAGATGTGGCCGCGCTCTGTTCCCAGAGTATTAGACATGATGCAGGTGTATTTCCCGGCATCAGCAGGACCTGCGTCCACAATGATCAAGAGCTGATTGGCTGCAGCAAAGAAATGGCGCTCGGTGAGTACCAGAGGCCCGTCATCTTTGGTCCAGTTGAGACGTGGGGCCGGGCTGCCTCCAGCTATGCACTGCAGAACGGCCGTTTCACCGCGAGCCACTGTTCGGTCTTCCAGAGGACGCATGAAGGATGGAGTTTCTGGAAGAGAGGAGGATTCACAGCCTTTTTGATTCGTCCCTGAGGGGTTTTGTATCAGACCATTCAGATAAACGCAAAGTTATTGATTACATTCCAGCTCAGGGATTTAATCGACTTTAGGAAGCACATGCGTACGACTGGAGTCCTACTAACATAATTATTTGATAAAACTGCAAACGCAGGAAACGGTTCAAACGAGGACGCACATTAAGTGACAGACATAAATAGGCAGCCAATTTGAGCTGAATGACTCAGTACCCGATAGTAAAACATGAGTAATTCGCTCCGTTAATCAGGTGGGTGAGTCACTCACCCAAAACAGTGAGACTCGCGTTTGCAGACAGGGTACCAGCTGCATTCTGGGCCGTGCAGCTGTACACGCCCATGTCTTCCGTCTTCACATTGGCAATAAAGAAGATGTCATCATCTGGCATCACATGCATCCGCCGCTCCCTGGCAGCGGGGAAGTCAGTGCCTCCATCCTTCTGCCAAGCGATCTGGGGTGATGGATGGCCTTCAGCTGCGCACTCCAGCCTGGCCATGGTTCCGGTACGGATCGTCAAATCCATGGGGGTCTTGAGAAATGACGGCATCTCTGATGGAAAAAGTGTAGAAAGTCAAAGACGGGACGGAGCAGAGATCAAAGAGCAGAGGAAAATATATATCCAAGGGTTCTATCGTTTTAAATTCTGTTACGGCATTTGGACTATTAAAGAATCTTTTTAAAGACTAACCAAGAAACATTCCTCTGTGATCTAAAACTAAATGTCTAGTGTTAAAACATTGGCCAGTGGAGCAGCTAACAGCTGAAAGGAAGCGCAGACACATCCTCACCGTTTACAGTCAGCTTGGCTCTGTTGGAGTAGTTGGAGCCAAAGTGGTTGGAGACCACGCACTGGTAGCGGCCTTCATCAGTGAAGTTGACGTTGAGGAGGTGGAGCACGGTGGTGTAGATGAGCTCTCCCTCCTGGTACTGGGCGTAGTTTTGCACTTCTGCGTCATAAAGCACCTCCCCGTCCTTCCTCCAGGCTGTGGACATGGGCGAATCACTGCTGCTGGACGCGACGCAGGTGAGAGTCACGTTGTTCCCCCGCAGCGCCACATACGTCTCGGGGTGAGTAGTGATGTGGGGCTTGGGGAAGTCATCTGTGGAGGAGCGGCGACAGAAAATGTGACAGTGTAGCAGATGATTTGTTTGGGAAGCCTGTCATCGAAACTTTCAGAGAAGACAAATCCACCGATGTGTCCGACTCTGCTTTCTATTTTAGTAATTTCAAAACAACCCAAACCAACAATGCTCCTTCCTTGATGATGCAGACAAATATTTTCTATACAGGATCACACTGTGAGTAGAACGAAAACAAGAGACGGAGACAGAGAGAGAGAGAGACAGAGAGAGCGAGAGAGAGAGAGAGAATGGACTCACCACAAACAAACTCGTCTCCATTGATGGACAGGACGCTGCGACTGAGGAGGCTGGCAGGATGAGCACAGACGGCAGAGACAGACTGCTGGAATGGACCATCCTTCAGCCACGGCCCCAGCCACTGCATGTGGCAGTCACACAGCAGGCTGCTCGTGTTCAGGACGCTGGTGACAGGAAGGGTATAATAACAATAAGCGCGAGATGAGTCCTTTCTATAATTGGTGGGAGTCATCGAACTACTGCAGAAATGAAGGGATGACATGAACCCAGTCGACAAAAGAATATGAATGAGTGGTTTTCATGTCAGACAGTGATTTATGACGGGACCGGGGAAGGATCGGAAAAGTAACTTGTATTTACTTTCCTCCTAAAACAGGATTGTCAGTCTAGAGGGATATTCCAGGAAGCGGGATTAGTATCGACCCAGTTTGTTAACCCTGAGATGAGGGAAACTCTGTGTCTAAACTGCTCGCTGGCAGGTTTCCTTCATCAAACCCTGAGTTTGTTCCTGAATCCTCCCCCTTTTCTGAGCCTGAACCGGAGCTTTCAGATGTGACTAATTCACATTTGTCATATAAATACGTCTTTACGTCGGGAGAGGATTGTGAGACCCAGATTGCACATGGTTTCTTTCCTTATCCAGATCAAAAGATAGTTTTTAGTCACCTTCCATCACTTATCTGAATAATATTCTCCAGCTGTAAAGTCTTTCTGTTGCTCTCCTTTTTTCAAATGGGAGCCTCCTCAACAGATACAGCAACTTAAAATTAATATATAACTAATACTGAAGCTAAACTGAGGTCGTCCATCAATTTTCATCTGGACACGATGGCAGAGGGCCAAGCAAGATATTCAAGACATCCCCTCTTTCCTGCAACCCTCTTCTACTCTGCTGTGTTATATTTGAACCAACACAACAAACACAAACCCTCTGGTGGCTTTTCACTGAACGATGATTCCCATAAACAACATCATAAAAGCGGAGTCATTGATGACATGTTTATTCCTAATATAAATCTAAGGAGGGTGCGAGGGTTATATTCCTCAGACTAAATTACCACTTTAACCGCTCCCCAAACAAATAGCGCCATATTCTATTAAAGAAGCGCGCTAATTAATAACAGGAGTATGACTACTGTCGCATTCTGAGCCGGAAAAAAGCTGCTGAACCATTTCGTGATCCGCTGCTCACAAGACACTCCTGAAAGGGGGCTGATCGAGACCTCAAAAATGCAGGAGGCTTAACATTTCCGTGGTCTCTCCTCACAGACAGGAAGTAGCTGCCAGCAGGCAAGTAATGATCCAGGTGAACAATAAATTCCTCCTGGTTTAACTGAGATAGTAGATGTGTGATGTTGGTGGGAAAACACTCATACGAATTAGGAATTATACACATTTTTGAACGTCATAACATCCATTCACTTCTAAGGATAGTTAGGGCAACGACTTTCACTGGGCTAACATCAATCCAGGATTACGTAAAAGCTCATTTAACAGGCTAATGATGCCCCTTTGATGACAGAGGTTTATTACTTTTTAATGGGCGACAGGGATAAATTAGCAGTAAAAAAAACATTAACTCAGGGATAAGTCATCGATGTTTGTTTTGCGTCTACTCACAACACTTTGAGCTTCAGATGGGACAGCGCCTCAGGGTGTATCGACATTATCCCATTCTTGCTGAGGTCCCTGCAGAGGTGACAGAAATATAGATCAGACGCCCCATTGATGCAATTTCATCAAAGTGGCATCTCGTCACACGAGACGACAGCAGCACAGTGGTAATAAAACGACAATCTTCAGTCGTTCCACAACAGCAGCAGCAGATCCCACCGCGACGCCACTACAAGCAACAGAGCAGAGGAACAGGATTCTGTGCAGCGGCTTTACTCACAGGTGCTCCAGCTCCTCCGGGCCCTCAAACGCTTTCTTGGTGATTGATTTGATTTTGTTCCGTTGCAGGATTCTGAAAAGAAGAAGAAGATTTGAAACAGTGCTGAGTTTTATAGTTTCCGTTTGCTGCTGGTGAACATTTTTTTTTTTTTAACTGAGCCCTGGAACTACTTGCTGCAGCGTTTCACTCAGGCAGTGAAGAATAAAAAGTCACTATGAAATAAAACATTCAGCATAAGAGACCCCGGTGAACAGAGGCTTAGATCGGGTGGGTTTGTTTTTGGACTAAACAATTCTGGGACTGGTAACGGGGAAGCACCCACTGGGGAGCTTCATAAAGTACCTTTGAGGACTTGTTTTTTTTTTTACCTCCAGCAAGAAGAGTCTTATGAGGTAAGAGATTTGAAGGACATTTGGTAGAAAAGGTGGGAATGGTAGGAGGGGGAAAGAAGGATTGCATGGATCCAGGATGTTCATTTTAATGAATGGTACTATAGACACACCACAAAGCGCTCTGCTCTGCCTCTGATTGGCCTGGTATGATGACGTCGTTTAAAGGTCTGAGGTGTAAAATTTAGGGGTTATTAGGGGAATCCCCTTGAATAGATAGAATATAACATTTATTACTTGTGTTTTTTTGTGTGTACTTTCAGATGAAAGTAAAAAAATACATATTTGTTTGTTTAGAAAAATCAAATGAAGACCTCAGGAATACTGACGGATCATATAAGATGTGCATCCTGTCTTCAAGCAAAATCCCTTTAAGGTTCTCATCTATCTACATGTGAACAAGGTGAACAATCCTCACAGCGTGTTCAGCTTCTTCATCCCATCAAACAAACCGATGGAGTCTTCAATGGCCCAGGATATTTCATTGTTGCGGATGTCTCTGAAAAACAAGGAGCGAAGGTTTAGATTTGAACACACCAGACCGGAAAGTCCACCATCATATGAATCTGTTCAACACACTACATTATTTGTGCCTGCAGCCGCACTCTGAATGGACCGGGAGTGAAAACTGGAAGTGAGTGAAACCTAAAGGCTGAAATTAATGAGTTGATCAGACAAGATACAAGACAAGAGTTGACAGAGAAGATTTTGAGAAAGCGACTTGTCACCCTTTTTATGGCTGGAACCACAAACTTTATCAAAATAAAAAAATTTTAAAAATAGGAGAATCCCTCCAAGTTTCAAGAAGCTGATGTCAGCAGATTGCAGAACCTGCCTCAAGATCGCTTCAATCTTTCACGAGCACCAAAAACGCAGAGAGAAATCTTGGAATCTGTGAGAATAACAGAAAATGTGTCTATGGGTCGGAAAATCTGCTGCATTTTTTAAAAGTCTCTGCTCAATAGATCTGCTGCATCTGTTAGATTCAATGGGTATAAATATAGGCGTCACTTTCAGATGTATGTTACTTGTATGGAGAAAAGCTTTCCAGTAACCTGAAGTACTTTACTTTCATTTTTTGATATCTGTGTGAGAGACAAGGCCTCTCTGCTGGAGATAAAGGTTGTATTTTTTTATTTTGTGAACACATACATGGAATTTTGATTGTCCATTGAAGATAAAAGACAACGCTATGTGTGTTTTGTTCTCAATTATAGTTTCAAAACTTTCTGGAGGGTAAAAAAATAAAGAAAAAAATCAGGATCGGTGAATGCTTATATTTTAGGAGATATTGGAAGAGGAGTAACATAAACAAGCACCTCTTCAACATGGAGAAATAAGGATTTCATTGGAGTGCTCTATTGGTCTAGGGATCACTTTAAGAATACTTGTATCATCGTTTTTAAATGATATCCAATCATAATTTCAGATTTAACAACTCATCCTGTGGTCACCACAAAGAATGAACATCATCTCCGCTGTGGCTGTGACAAGCAGTCAGAACACTGACGGCTTGAGACACCATTCGTCTGCACTGTCGCGGTTTACTGCCACTGCCGCTCCGACGATAGCAAATGAATTGGTTCCGTTTAGCACTGGGACGGCCCACGAGTCTGCTGAAAACCTACAGAGGCCTTGTGTTTACAAGATGGCTCATGGGCTCTTTTGTTTCTCCTTCCTCATGCTTGATCGTCCTTCCTCATGCAGGACGATCAAGGTCCAAACCTTCCAAGGTGGGGACCCCTCTCTCCTTGCAGCTGAGTGACTTGAGCAGAACCCTGTGAGGCAAACAATGAATTTACAGCCTCCCGTCTCCTCAGCATCTCTAACGGCACTGATAAATATGCGATGAAGAAAGTCTGATTCATCTCACATTCTGACCCACTTCTACACCATTTCAGAACTCATCCAATATTCTGCAAGCACAGAGGTTTTGAATATGGAATGGGGTAAGAGCAGCAGATTCATACACTGAATTTCAAAAGTAATGTAATTCATGGCCCTGATATGGGATGAATAAATGCGGGAGAAAGTGACTGTGACAGAGACTCCCATTAGCTGGATAAACAGAGCAGGTTTTTGTTATTCAGCATCGAAGAAAGCACGTCCCAATGTCTCTTCCTGACAGAGGCAGAGTCGCTGTGTATTCGCTGCTCAGCTAAATAGACACAGACATATAGGACACATTGTTGTTGATATTGCTTCATCCCTGAGGCTTGATGAAATATTGAACAGCAAATAAACACAAATCCCAGAGCAGGAGGACTCTCGCTCTGCCAATATGACCAAACATTCAGTCAGTCTCTCTCTCGGCCTCTGGCTCAGCTATAGTGTAGCGGTTTACTCTCACCCGAGCAGCACATCATTAATACCCTCCATATGGCACATTGTTAACAAGGACAACATGACCCGGCACTTAAGCCGGACTCACACCAGTTACTACACGCTTTACAAGAGTCTCCACAGATTATCTTCACTTCAAACACAAACACGCCGACACTGCAAGATTCAATCTAAGGGGGCATCACTAGCGGTAATCCAGACCACAGTTGATCCATGATCCTGTTCAGATCGCTGCTGATCCGTGACCCCGCCCCCCCCTGCTGGTATGGCCACGCCCCCTCTAGGACGATCACACAGGTGCAAAGCAGAGTGAAAGCTGCAGAGGTGCAATAAGAACCGATAAATCTGACAGCAATCTGACATTCCAAGATCTGGTCTGGTTTCAAAGAAACAAGGAATCATCGAACTTCATGTTGCATTTTAAAAGTGAAGTATTTAATATTCCATTAGAACCTTTCGTTTTAACTAACAGCAGTGTTAATATTTATTGATCTCTTTTCCGACGATTCAAAAACGATACAACCCATGACTCAAAATACGTGATCTGATTTGAAACGGTTGCACCTCAAGGCCACACAACCTACAGGATTTAATTTAAATACACGTGGTGGGGGGTGGGGGGGGGGGGGGGGGGGGGGGGGGGGGGGGGGGGGGGGGGGGGGGGGGGGGGGGGGGAGAGAATGATTATGGTGAATTTGCCCTAGCGATCGGCCTGCTTTCCCGCTAGAAAACAAGAGAACAGAAGGAACCAGTGCGGTTCTGGAAATGCTTGGGAAGATATACGGGTCAACACAGGCCGTTTATCCTTCTGTGAGATCTGAATCGGTGGTTTGCCATCTGTTAGAAGCAGTGTGCTTACTAAAATGATATTCCACTGGTGCTTTTTTAGGGCTCTATGGCTTACATAAAACACAGGACAAGTCAAGGGTAGAATTTTCATTAAAAAAAATTATACATTTGGATTAAGGAACTTTCCTGTTCATTTAAAGAATGAAGAACAAAAACTATTAATTGATCCTTGAATGAAGCAGAAATTCTCCCAATGCTTTTCCTGCTTGTATTCTCAGTGAGCCGGTCTGTATTTTCTCCAGCAAAAGAGTTGAAAACACGCTACAACTGCGACTTCCAGACCCCCTAATATTACAATCATTTTGAGTTTTCTAGTAGAGTCATATACTGAACCACCTTAACCGCATACTAAAGTATAACATTATCCAAAACTACAGACACTTTTCTCGCAATTCGTATTCCTTTCCATGTGAAATTAAAAAGTATGCATCTCATTTTCTAGTTTCGTCCTTTTCCCATCACGCTTTGCCCAAATCTGCGTGGATTGTGCTTTTGACTCAAAATTTCTCCAAGAGAAAAGAAATGACGAAGGTTAAAGGTTGTACACAGTTTGATTGACATCAAGCACCCAGCCCCGCCATCAAAATGCTGCCCACCCTATGATGCACATGGTAAAAATACTTCAAATTAGCGTGATTAATCACAAAATAAATAAATAATAATACCGATACTGACTCATACCTCGGGGAAAACTAACTCCTGAAGTACATTGATTCCGCGGAATTTATTTCAGAACGTCAGCTGCATCAAAACGATAGCTCATACTTTCTACCTTAACCAATGAGAGTGTGATGCTGGATCACGTGATTCAGAGCAGCAGAAACAGAATGAAGTGTCACACATCAGGATGTCAGCAGGACGCCGATGTGGAAGCGGCAGAAAAAGCTTATGATTTCTATCCGTTTCTATCCTGATAATGTTGTGAACTCAGACACGGAGGCGTTTTTTTAAAAGCATGTTTGACTTCATAAAATATACAACGCTGCAATCGTGTTTACCTCGGTCGTGGATGGTAATAGATTGAAAAATGATGCGTAAATCTGTGCAAACTGTGTTCGTCTTGTATGTGACACCACGGGGACTCGGCAGATATGCAAGTCTAATCTGCTAGTCTCAGCGATCCTCTCCCAGGCTGAGGTTTGTTACAGTAAGAATCTTTGTCCCGGACCAGGACTCTGAATAATTAATAACATAATGGTGCAGGATATTGATAAATATGCAGTAGTGTTGCCTAATTTGCAGAGAAATTTGGATTTGGATTTTGCACCATCATACATTTTGTTTATTATGATGAAAATCTATCAGGCAGGTGAGTGTGCAAAAAAATGAAATAAAAATTAGGGTGAGAGTCTCATTTTAATCTGAATCGCAACGCCTTACTTGAAATACTTTTAACTCATTGGACATTTGCACAATTTACACATACGATGGCAGAACTAAGGGTGGTGAGGTCTACGTCTAAACAGACAAACAAGCAGGACTAAAATGCAACAAATGGTTTTTCGCAAGGTGGGGACGATTTCCACTGCCGTTGCGCTAAACCACTCGAGCTTACCGAGGGATATTTATTCCAAACCAAAACCAGAACTACACGTGAAGATAGAAACAATGAAGACCTACTGTAGTCAGCAGCCTTCGTGAGAATGCACAGAACCAGGAACAAGTCAAGACCTGGTTATAGTTTACATACTCAGTTTCATTGTACTTCCTAGATCAAAGACATGACTTGGATTTTAGACTGATGCTGTAGAACTTACAGAGTGCGCAGACTTGCCAGGCCGCTGAACACTCCCTCTCCCAGATGACTGATGGCGTTTTCGCCCAGGTTCAGGCTCTCCAGGAGACCTAACCCGACGAAAGCCGTCTCCTCGAGTCTGGTCAGGTGATTGAAGGACAAGTCTCTGTAAACGGCAAACCCGAACATGATCAAAATCAATTGTCTCGTATTTTAATCAAACTTCACACCGGAGAGAGATACTCCAAAATGAGAACATTGTTAAAAAAGGTATCCGGTAGGTCCATCACAGGCGGACGGCACTGAATCGGCTCCGGACAGCCGACAGTACCACAGCAGGATAAGAGAAGCTCCTCTGATCACACAGAATACATTCAAGAGCCCGGAGCTAAAGATAGGACGCAGAGACTCTGAACTATGAAGCAAACACACTCACAGCTCCTCCAGCTTTTGGCAAAACTCCCAGGCGTCTGGTCGGATGATGCCGACAGCATTCTGGCTGATCCGCAGGACACGAAGCATGCGCAGACCGTACAGCCAACCTTTGTTGACTTCAGTTAGGTTATTGTGCTCCAGTTCTCTGAAAATGAGACGACATAAACAAAAACAACCATCACTACATCAGTTCATTCGTTTTCATGAGATTTCTGTGGGTCTGCCAGCACCACCAGTCTATGTGGACTGAAAAACACCCTTTTTGATTCATTTTTTTTTAACATTATTTGGAGTACTGTTAAAAAAGGGTGTGAAATGATGTCCTCTTACAGTTCTTCCATGTTTTTGAGTCCAAAAAAGGCTCCATCCATGAGTTTGGTGATGCCGTTCCTCTGCATCTTCAGTGACCTCAGCAAGTCCAACCCTTTAAAAGTAAGGCTGTCCACTATCTTGATTTTGTTGCGCTTCATTTCACTAAAAACAGGAGGAGGCAAACGTTTTATTTATTTAATCTGGACCATTAACACAAAATTGACACAAGGGACTGAAAATCCACACGTTTGTCTATCAAGTCTTTTCTTGAGTATCAAGACTTAAGTTTTGCAGATCTGCATCACTTACAGGAACTGAAGTTGTGGAAGTTTGAAGACTTTGGATGGCAGCATGGCTAATCGGTTCCTGTTCAGCTTCAGCACCAGCAGGGAGCTGGAGATGTTTTCAAAGCAGCCGGGCTCCAGGACGCTGATCTTGTTATTACTCAAATTCCTACGAGACAGAAAAGCAGAAACGTTACAGACAAAATCGGGAGGGAAGAAAAACGTTTGCTCTGTAGTAACCCCCTATCATGTCTGTGGATATCAGGAGGAGGAACCACAAAGGCATTCAGTAGAAAACAAGATGCCTTTTTGCTGAAAATAAAAGGATGACAACAAGGTAGGCCTATTTAGTGCTCTGACTTGACAAACAAACAAAATGTAATTTGCTATACATAACTTACACTGACTTGCTTTAATAAGCTCTATGAATGTTGACCAGCCATCAATACAAGGACATCCTACTGTTGTAACCTTGTTATCAATATATCAAGCAGTTACTCGACAAATACACTAAAAATAAATTGGTGTTCTTGTTTACTATTAAAATGCCATGTCAGACATTTAGACTGCTATTGAGAAGTCTGTTGGTGTCCTCCGGTTAATATCTGTTCTATTATTTCCTTAATAATTCCCAGGCCCGTAGGCCTTCTTGACAGGAAGTGAGGAGAAAAGAGAAAGGGAGGGGAGACGTGCATCAAATGGCCACAGGTGGACTAAAACCTGACATCATCCAGTAGGTCACTCAATTTGCCAAACCCAATCAAAAACAGATGATGTCATTGCCTCACATAGGAGGTTGAAAGACGGTTGGAAGACAGCCAACACAACTGATTGAATTTTAATCTTGATCAAGATTTTGGCTTCCACAAAATAAAATTAACATGATTGAACAGTGTTGACCTTTAAAATGCTCCGCCCATACAATGCTCGTACTGGAAAACAGATCAAGCACAATATAAACCACTGCTTGACCAATCACCGGCCAAGACGCGCTGAAATCACAAATGTGATCATATTTCCTTTGGCCACAGACATGTGACCAATAAACATTGTGCGTAATGGTGGCTTCAGCAAAATAGGCGACATGCTGGACTAAAGGTATGTGCACTGCTGCTGCAAAGATGTTTCCTCAGTGGATCTTTGGTCAAAAAGCCCCCCTGGTGAGTGAAATTTAAACAATTGCAGTAAAATATGACGATAACAAGTTAGATCTCCTTGAGGCGGTTCATATTGGGGGACCAGATGGTTAGGAATTTACGGCCCCAAAATTGTGATTTTGGAGATTTAGCGTTGCCTTCTGGCAGAAATATGCAACTGACATTTCACAAAATCAATCCAGTCCTTCCCCCACACTAAGCTCTATGGAGGTATAACATTTTTAAATGATCCATGAAACAGTTTTTGAGTTATCGCCTTAACACGAAAGATCGTGAAAGAGGCCGCCATGAAGAGTCCATATTATCCCTTTATCGGGGATATCAAATTTGAGATATTTTTGGTCCATGTCACACACTTCTAGTAAGTCTACGTTTAGGCTCTTATATTTGTGTATACCTTCAATGATGAGAATAAAATATTAGATGGAGGCGAGTGTTTTCTTACAGATACTTCAGCTGCATAAAGGGGAAGGATCCAGCTTTGAGCTCGGAGATGGAGTTGGAAGTCAGGTCCAGTGTTTCCAAGGAAACGTAAGGATGCAGCTGATGCGTCATCAATTCCGAGATCTTATTGTGGACCCTGAATTATACGAAGACAATCAAGTGTTAACTTTCAAAGTCAGAATGGCATTGATAATGTAGACAAGCTGTGACTATTCTACATGCACATCATGTTATTGTAAGGAAAGACTTATTTGTAGGGGTCTACTATGATGGGCAAGAAAAAAAAACACACCTGATGACATTATGTTAATGTTTCACATGGCTATAGAATATAAATATGAATAGTCTATCAGCCTTCTCACAGGAGAAGTGTAAAAACAAAGCAAATGCATTCAGATTCATAAGAACAAAGTTGTTTATTTGTTAGAAATGGCAATAGGAAGATCAGAGATAAAGCTGATAAAGACAGGAAATGTCTTTAAACATTAATTGCGACATGGCTTTACACCAAGAACTTCAAAGCTTATGAGCGTTAGTGTGAATAGAGATTGGAGAAACAGGGAAACTTGAAGGGGGGAAATCTGTACTTACAGTGATAATGAGGTGATGTTTGAGGAAACATATCCAAGAAAGGGAAGACGAGTCAGCTCGTTGTGATTCATTGTGCTGAAACAAAAAATCATATCAGAGACATATGAGAAGAACTGCTGAGAAATTCTGAAGATCAGTGTTAATATATACTGCGATATGAGTAAAACCACTATTTTCAAATCTATAGAAAAGCCTGAGATAATATTTTAGCTGCCAGGTGCTATCATACAAATGTTAATATTTTCAAATGTTACAGAGAAAAAATGATGAACTTCATGTAATTTTGGAGATCATTATATTCTTCATTAAATTAAACTGAAGACTCGATCAAGATAATACAAATTTCTGAAAGCCATTCGCCTCAAAACATTTGGGATACTGTGAATAAAAGACTGTGTAAGTTGTGGAATGCTCAAAAAAACATGATTGGATCATTCCACAGGTAAAGAGGATCGTAGTAACGGGAGAAACAATCATAGTTGAGAGTGAAAGGAGAATCCTGCAAAGGTTCAGTCATTCAAAAACATAAATGGAGAGAGGTGAACCATGAAATCTGAGTGTAGTCCCACAGTTTTAAGAATAATGTTCTCAATATGTAACTGTAAGGAGGATTTTGTGACTCCAAGCTCAAAAAAAATCTAAATATTCTGAGAAACTGGAGAAATGTAAAGGGCAAAGATAAAACAGATATTGCATGGTCATGTCCGGGCATTCCGTGAAGTATATTGCTACATGGGCTCAGGATGACTTTGGGAGACATATAAAGAAGAAGAAGAAATCATTTATTGATCACATACAGACATACACAGTACAAAATAGTGAAACTATTTCACTGCATTTGACCCATCCCTGAGGGGAGCATTGGGCAGCCCCTCTGAAGCGCCTGGGGAGTTAGGGTTCATGGTCTTGCGACTAGTAGACCCTGGTGGGGCTCGAAACCGGCTACCTTCCGATGTTGGGAGAGAGTTACAGCCGCCCCCCTTCAGAAACTCGGCCGACGTCTCAGGGTTTGATTTATTTATGATGCACTTGTAAAAGTTTCCTCTGTCTTGACATATCCAAACTACAAATAGCTCTAACAAATCATGGACATCATGTCCTGCAGGCTAAAGAGGAAAAGGACCATCCAGATTGTTATCAGCACAATGTTCAAACGCAGCATCTGTGCTGGTATGGGCGTGTGCTAGTAACTTCCACAGGTGTGAAGGCACTATTAATCATGAGAGCTACGCACATGTTCTCAGTCCAAGCTGAACCACCATCTGCTCCTCAAAGATGGGTCAAACGCAGGTAATTTATTTCACTACATTGTCATCTGGGATAAGCTCCAGCCCCCGCAAACCTGAACAGGATAAGCAGTTGCGGATAGTGAATGAATGCCCTGCATGTATTTTCCCATATAATACATGTTATAATAACGAGTATGCAGTGATTAATTAAAGTTGCTGTGATCCATAACCCCACCTGTGTTTGGTTC
The DNA here is from genome assembly GCA_009660295.1 of Lophius piscatorius. Classification (NCBI taxonomy): domain Eukaryota; kingdom Metazoa; phylum Chordata; class Actinopteri; order Lophiiformes; family Lophiidae; genus Lophius; species Lophius piscatorius. The sequence continues at coordinate 26,306 of VRLP01003273.1, read as the reverse complement.
CAGTGTACTTACGTAGTATACTTATATATTAAGAACTGCAGAAAGCCTCTTGGATGAAAGGTGAAACGTCGTCAAGCCAGAACAGACTTCCAGTAGTTTTGGATTCAACCCAAATGGTTTACTTAATGTAGTACGTTTTAAAAAAAAATAGAAGAAATAACTGACATGTCATTGTGGTGATGTTGTGCTGCTAAAAAAAATAATATGCACATGTTGAACATTATTTTACTTGGCATATAAAAGCTTATGGATAATGCAAAAAAGGCCCAAGACTCCAGAGGGTTGACATTCATGATGGTAGGTTCTGTGTGAGGGTCAGATGCACCAGACATCATTAGATGTATCCAGATGTTTAGAATAGATTACCAAATAACTGTTAAAGATTTGATTTGAGTCACAGTCAATATGATCATTTCTGTTTATAAATCAGTTTTGTGTACCGAGAGCAAACTTCTTACTTTTGTGTTTACCCACATCTGTCTTTCTACTTACACTTCTGTTATCCCATACGGAAGGTCCGCAGGGGCCAACGTCAGCCTCTTTCTGTTGCAGTCCATAATCTGGACCTCATGTTGTCCTTTAGAACAGGAGCAAGGAGCAGGACAGGATCCCAGAGCCCTGGCACTAAAAGCCAACAGCATGAGGAGGAGCAGCCGTGGAATGGACCAACCTTCCGCCATTTTAAATGTCTTCCTACTCAAGGCTACGATGCTACGTGGCTAACTCGCTAAACAGACACGTTAATCATTTCAGATCCACCGTCAAATGTTTTTTGTATTTTTATACCAGTCAAAAAATCGCATAGTCCAAGGTTATACTGCCACAATTCCAGGCAGCTGTTTCCAACTCTCGTAAAGCATCACGGCAGCGATTTCTCCTCTTCTTCCCAGAGCCTGTGATTCCTTCCGCTACAATCTGGACACCCTCCAGGAGCTGCTAGCGTTTGACGTTGAGGTGATTTGCTCCCACTTTTCTTCAAACGGCACCGGTTTAACTCCAAAAAATCGTTGTCTTTGCTTCGTGTCATCCAACGGTATTCTTATCCTTCCGTATTGTTGTATTGTTTACCGTGTATTTTCGCTAATTTTCCCCGTCTTCTATCCCGAAAGAACAACAAAGCGCCTTGAGTTGATGACATAGGATATCCTGAGTCCCGCCCCTTTCCAGCATACTTCGTCTTCGTTAATTGGTCCGTGCTTATGCCCGTAAAACATATACTCTGCTCCGATTGGCTCATAGTTCGATATGTTTTTGTACAAGCCTCAATTGAAGATAAAAAGTTTTCATATCCACTCTTGTATACACATCCTGGCGTTTATGCGTGGTATTTTTGAACTATTTTTCACTTTACAACACACTGACCTAGATTAACGTATTAAAACCTTTGCCAGGAATTATTTATTTTTAATGCTCTGTATAATCTCACAAAAAATTATACCTAAAATTTATTTTTAACGCATACTTAAGTAAAATTCAACTAAAATTTATGTTTTAAATATACTAATATATATACAAACAGTGTGCTTTTAAGTGCACAATAAGAATACTTATTTGGACTAAATTGGTGCACTTTTAGATTATAATAGGCAAACTTGTAATTATATTATTATATTTTGAGTCACTTTTTCTTATTTAAAAAAAAAAAAAATGCGTGCCACTTGTCTGAACCTGTTTAAAATCTGACCTAGTGGCAGCATGTCAGGGGACAAGAATGGAGGCCTGGGGACACCACAGGCCAATGTGGCCACCAAGGAGGCATTACCCATGGCTTCTGAGAAAGTCCAATGTGACTATAACGATTTTTAAAATGTATTTATCTTATCTATAATAGCATTGAAGGATTTCCTAAAAAGAATAATATAGCAACACGGATCTAAAAACATGAATTACCAAAATAGTAATTAGATTTCACTTTATAATGAAGGGAATAATAAAAGTGAGCTTATCTAATGGAAATTGACTGTTTAACATGAAATACAAAATTTCATCACGAATAATTTCATAAATCAAATTAAATATTTTTTATATTTCACTTGGTAAACATGATTTATCCTTTCATGATTTACCAAGTGATTTGTCCTCTTATCATAAATTTAAAGTGTCTAAATAGTAGTTTTTTCTTTCTTGGTGAGGACATTAAAAAGTTAAGTAATACTGTTAGTGTAATAATAGTACATTTCCAGCACACGACTTGTTTTACGTCTTAATTTTTATTTTGCACTGAAACTATACTTTTAACGTATCCTTCATTTTATGACGGATGAATTATTATGAAATTTCTTCTCCGTATTTGACCCATCTCTGAGGGTCTGTCAGCAGAGGCGCATAAATAAACATTACAAAGGTGACACTTTGAGCTGTGTGTTAACAATGAAAGCCTTTCTCACCAATTTGGTTAATGTTTACCCACTGAAAAATTCATTTATTGATTGCCGAATGAATGAGCAGATGAGTCACTTCTGAAAATAAACATTTGTGTAAGTTCTATGCAAAGTATTTAAACATCGGCCCCACCTAAATCCTGCGTCGGTGTATGAGTAATTAGGCCTGACCTTCAACAGAGCAGTTTCTTCATCATGTCTTTGCACCTAAAAGCAAATGCCTCATGATATTTTGACCCATAATATGACTCTTCGACCTTGAAAACATACCTCTAGAAGTCAAAATCACAATACAATTATGGGCTGCATGGTGGTTAGCAATACATGGTTGAAAACGGTCTACGCCAGACCAGTAGTTTGTGGTGCACATCCATCGATTTTCGATTTGAGACGTTCACAGGCCAGATAAGATACACAGTCCCTCCGACAAGTTCTGGGCTCACCCCAGGGTCTCTTCCGAATTGGTTGTGCCTGGAAAACCTCCAAATTGTATCTCTAAGGCTGGGTCCAGCCACCCTACGAAGGAAGCTCATTAAGTATCCTTGATCTCATTCTTTCGGCACTACCCCAGAGCTCAGGACCATAAGTGACGGTTGGAACCTAGATGGACGGGTAAATTGAGAGCCCACATTACTTCTGATGCTGGACCGAACCGGCTGTCCATCTCATGGTCCATTTACCCATCACTTGAGAAAAAGACACTTAAGCTTCTTTGCTTGAGGCAGCAACTCATGACTCACAACTCATGCTAGTTGGTGGTGTGACTTTAAAATCAACATCGAAGAGCTGGATCAGCCTGTGCACAAGTGAGAAACTTAATGAATACTACAAAGGGGGCTGTCCCGTCAGAGTTTCCAAAAGATTGCCTTATACCAGTTCACATGGTGACGGTTCACATGGGGACGGTTCACATGGGGACGGTTCACATGTTGACCGTTATGGTGGCATTTCGAAAGATTACTCTCTATAACACATTTTCAAAGACACACAGTGATAGATACCGGTGCCTTGAGATGCACCACAGGATCCAAACCACTTACACACATTATTACACATTGAAGTTAATATACAAGCGTCCGTCTTTGTATGAACGCGGATAATCTCAGGCTGTTAGTCATCTACAAAACTCTTTAAGGTCTGGTGCCCTCATATCTGTGTGCAGACTTGCTGAGGAGCCAAAACAAATGTGAACTGCGCTCATAAAGTGTCTTGCGCTTGATTCTTCCTCATGCTGGCAGAGATTTGGGGGAAAAAAGAGTTTTCAGGTTTGCCGCCCCCACTGCTTGGAATGCACTGCAGAAGGACCTGAAGCTGCCGAAGCCGATTTCTCCGAATGACTTTGCAGCGATTCTTAAGGGACTTGAAGATGAGACTACAGGACAGAGCAATTGTTCTTGATTGGCTCGCTGACTTGAGTTTAGTATCTCTTCATGCACTTTGAAATATGGCCCCATTGTGTATTTTTATCGATATTTATTGTATCAGTACACCGTGTAGTTCCATGTGTACTTTTATGATATGTACTGCCGCCCATCTTGGCCAGCCCACCCTTGTAAAAGAGATCATTGATCTCAATGGGCTTTTATTCTCCTGGTGGAGTAAAGGTTGGATCAAAAATGTGTCCAGGAAAGGCGGAACCGCGACAAAAGGTTGCCATTGTTGAGAAAAGAGCCCCTGAATTGCGTGTAGGTGTGAGTGTGAATGGTTGTTTGTCCGTTTGTTGGCCATGTTATGAACTGGTGATTTGGCCAGCATGTACCCCGCCTCTCACCCAAGGTCAGCTGGGATATGCTCCTGCCCCATGTGAACCTGCAGAGGATGAACGGCAACAGAACATGGACGGTATCACCTTTTATCTGGGTCAAGTCTTAAGGGGTTTTCATCACTGGCACATGCTCCACTGCACCACCCTAACTCAGAATAATCCATCAAATAGTTCAGGTGTAACTGAGAAAAAGTGTGCAAAAAGCCGGTCTTGCAAAGTTTTCAAAATAGTGGAAAAGATAAAACCCGCCCCTCTACCTGGTAATGTACACCCTGTCATATTCTCAACCCTCCCACCAAGTTTCACAAAGATTCACAGAAAGACAGACGTCTTCAAACCGTGTATACTTATGTTGCATTCCTTTAAAACCCTTTAAAGTCATCGCCAAGAAAATAAGAGGACTTCTCTCACACTCTTGAATTGACCATAAAATGACAATTTGCTTGGTAAAGTATGTTTTTAGAAAACCGTATGACCCATTTACAGTCATTGGCAGAGTTACACAGTTCTGTTTAGTAAGTCCTAAATGCTCTAATACACAAAAAAAAAACGACTTATTGAACTGGACTTTCACAATAGCCATATTAATACCTCCTCCTAAGTGAGGCATTTGACCTGTGGTGTCCCCCAGGGCTCCATCCTTGGACCCTTACTCTTTACATAAACATGCTTGGGTCCAATTATAAACATTTCTGACAAGCAACTCACTTTTTTTTTTACAAAAATAGAGACTCAAAATGTGCTCTAGTCTATTTTATTACTTTGAATTAGTCGTTAAAGGATCAATTGCTGTCTGATGTTGTAGCCTTAGGGCATTTATTCTCTATTGTATTCCGGGCGGAGCTGTGCAGTAGAACAAAGGCCTCACCTGTCTTATCCATTCCTCAATCCTGTTACTTACGAATGAACCAACACTCCCGCCTCCAGGACAGTGTTTACCCACAGTGTCTCATATTACAAACTGGGATCACGTTCCAGGAGGGAGGCTAAAAGGCTGCTGTGCTGTCGGTCTGTCATCAGTCTGCGGAAAACCCGGAGCGACCATGTTTCATGAAGCTGTCCAAACCGACGGGGAGGCCATCTCACACAGGAGAGCAGCAGTACCCCCCAAATATCATCGAACGTGCCGTCTGGACACGGAGAACCCGCAGAGTATCCTCCATGTTCTCGGCACCACTTTGGAAGCACACCTAGACCGGTAAGCTGAGTGACGATTGGGTTAGAGACACTGAACACAAAAGAATATTGATGTTGCACGTCATCAAAGATGAAATGGAACTTTGGCTTCATGTAACCTACTTTAATTCCACTGTTTGTAGCACCGGCATGACTTTGACTTACTTGTTAATTGTTTTAAAAAAAAAGTTACAAGTAGAAATACTGATTCAACTTCTGGACTCGTATAAAACTGGAAAAGTACCAGCTCTCAAATGTACTTTCAAAAATTAAAGTGAAACGTTTCTACCAACTGTTTCTTCAGTGAACCTCATATTACATAAATATGATCATTTAAGAGTTTAGGAATGTTTTTCAACTTCTGTTTCTAACATTCACAGTCAAACACTGAAAAAAAAAATCCCAAAATACTTGAATATTTTACTTGGTTTTAATTCCCATTTGCAGGTACAGGAGCTAAATATGTATGTATGTGTCTATATATATATATATATATATATATATATGCTTTGTATGTTCAAAAAATACAGTCTTAACAACATGTAAGAAGTCTAACCCACAGCGAGAAACTACAATTCTCCACTGCTACAACAGAGGACACCACTCTCTTTAATTAAAGGAGCATTTGACCAAAAGCGAAACACTGTCAAAAGAAATTCGGTGTAATTTGCAGTAAATTACTTCCAGCAGCAGTTTCCAGAACTTTACTGTAAAAGATAACGGTAGAAAAGTACATGACATTAAAGTCTGCAGTTTTTTGGCAACCGTAAATGTCACAGTTGAGAATTGTTGTTTACTGTAAATTGCTATAAAAACAGATCTAATTAGTCCTGTTTACAGTAATAAGCTTCAAAAACACCACAGCAAGCAAAACCTTGACTTTCTAAATAATGTTTTGGTTTTTCATTGCATAAAGCACATTCAGTGTCAGACTCCACCTACAAGGACGTTACATGACATGACAGAAAGTTACTGTATTTTTTTAAACTACAAACATCAGTTGAAACCAACAATATTAAACAAACATTATTTAAGTGCACTAATCAGCAGTACGTGCAATTCAGACAGAATAATACTTCTAGGGTAATTCCGTGCAAACACATCCATCTTACAAAAAGGTTCAGAGTGAAATTATTTCCTTTCCACATTTTAAATACATTACCTGCTTTCCTCATAAAAGGTTTCCAGTAACACATTGTTTCTGTTTATATTATATTTTCTATGTGCAATACAACCAAAATATGTTATTTGCAATACTGGCAGCGCTTTTCCTTTTTTATGTTCTGTGGAAAACGCAGAACAGCAAACATCCGTTCAATTCCGTCAATGATTACTGCTGTTTTCGACAGAATGCTCCTGATTTTAAATGCCCTTTTTTTTCTCTTCTATTTTAGTAGTTCCAGCATATATTCATTTTAATGGCTAAGCTGAGCATCCAAGGATGAAAAATGGAACACAAGCAGAATTCCAGCTACAGTTGACTAATCTAAAATTACGACAATTTATTTTGGCGTAGGTAAAACCAACAAACATTCCAACGTTTCGGTCTGAGGCCTCCTTCAGAGCACGGAACTAAATGGAGATCCGGTAGATCATAAACAGGAAGTAGTACGTGATTGTCTCAAAATTTTTTCGTGGTGATGACTTCCTGATGTCGCAAATATGTTTCCCTCATTAAAATGGAAAAAAAAAACAAACAGGTGAAGGCGTAAAAAACTGAACGGATTCTATGTTTGAAAGTTCATTATGAGAGGATAAACCATCTCCTTTTCTCAAGGCCTAACTACACCGCGCCCACTGCAACAAGCATATTCATGTTCATGCAAACATACCCTAAAGCCTTACATTATGTAATTAAATACACCTCCCACGGAATTTTGCAATATCAGCACATGTCAGCAGCAGGAGGAGCATTTTTCTTTATCCTCTCATGATAAACTTTCAATATACATTCTAGGTTTCAGTCATTTCAAATCTGAGAAAACTACCTGAAGGTTGGGTCGTCATTCAGTTCAGCAGCTGTTATTGTGTTGAGTGTTGCGTTCCAGTTCAACTAATGAAATCGTATATCCCGTCGTCTTTGTAGCGTGATAATCCACGCCATTCAGACTTAATCTGTGAGTGGTTGTAATGTTCTGGCTGAAGGGTTTCCATCTATATTATGGCAGTTTTTTTTTTTTTACAGTGTAGGCCCTGGGGGGGGGGGGGAGGAGAGAGAGAGAGAGACACAGAGACATGGACGGGTGGGGGTGGGTGGGTTGTAGCTGGAGGGCCAATCACCAGAGGATAAGCTTAAGACTTCCTCCACCTGCAGCCTCCACAGCCACTTGTTGCCCTCGGACCGGTCGGTGTTTCTGTATAAAGGATCAGACGTGGGGCATTCAGTTCTCCGCCAGCCTGGAACCTGAAGCCATGACTCACCCCCGGTCTCTCAGAATAGATTACAGCAGGCCTACCAGCGTTGTGTGTGTGGTGGGGTCCGATCTCCATGTGAGCCTGCACAGGTAGGATCTTGTTCAACCTGTTGCTATGAAGATTAAACACACTCACCTGGGGGTTGTGGGCATTATGGGGGGATCACTATGAATATATGCCTTATTGTGAAGGTAGTAAGTTTGTCTCATTCCTCATTTTAATGACTTGGTTTATGCCAGTTAACAGAATCAGGAACCACAAAAAGTCCAGTTTGACCAAGTTTGTTGGTTGATCCAGATATAACCCCCCCCCCCTTTATTAACAGTTTGAAGGATTTGTGTATTTATTGGTATTATGGGTTTTTACTCCGGCCAAGTAAAGTGACAGCTGCGTCCTGAATGCACAGACCAACCCACTTAACCCAGAGCGGAGGGAGGGTGTCATGTGTGAGTGGATCCTGGTGATGGCAGACTTGATGGCGTTTTGTTTTGGAGATGGAAAAGGACAACAGTCTGCTGTTGTTGCTGACCAACAGGACAGACTTTGTTGCTCCAAAGACATGCAGACAGTACTTTCTGTCTCTTGCCAGCTTACACAACTCAGCAGAGCTGGCTGGGTTCCAGAACGGGCCGAGTGTGGGAGACAATCAGATGGGTTTGAGGTGTTTACAGGCTGCACGGTGATTATGTTTATGGGCCCTCATTATCAGACCTGTTTTCAAACAGATGAGAATGTGCTTTGTCTAGTCCATCTGAAAGCAACACACAGCAGTCCCATTATCATTACTGCAAACTTTTCAACACGCAAATCTGAATAAAGCATAAATACAAGTCTGTTTATTGGGAAATTAGACTTTTTTTTTTTTGTCTACAAAGAAAATTATTACATTATAGTAGTAATCACATTTTAGGAAAATATGTCAGACTTTGCCTGAAGATATTCCAACTAATATGAAGCTAAATTTAGAAGAAACCTTTTAGATGAAGGTATATATTCTGAGGATAATATACAATACAGTGCCAGACAATTTCAAAAAATGGAGTTGTGATAAACACAACTTGCTTAGATTTTGCCGTATTTGTCTAATTTTATGTAATTTAATGTTTTTTTTTCAGGGGTTGCATTTGGATGCTTGTTTTGTGGCTGTTTTTTTTTTTTTTTTTTTGTTGTTGCGGTAGGACGTACAGTTGTTCGTGCATACCTCAGAAAGGCTGTTTGACTTGTGTGGGCTTGTCCTCTCATCCTCCTCTAATGTTCAGTCGAGCTTTTCTGGTGCCTATTTCTAAAATAAGCAGGTGACAATTTTACCTCTTAAGAAATAGCTGACATATTGAAGTTGTGAGATGGAGAGAGAAAACAAGGCGTGTTTCTTCCTCAGGCTAGATACAGACAAGTCCTCACCTGTGACTCATCACTTAGACGTTACCTGGTTACAAACGCCGGAGACTTAACCACCTGTTCCTTCCTCGGCCTCGGAGCATCCTCTAGCAGGATCTGTCCGCTGGGAAATTCTCCTCCAATGCCGACAAACTTCCCGACATGCATACGAAGAAACATCTGCGTTCCCGGGTTTAATATTGTATTCAAGTGTTCTTTAAACAAACTCCGATTTTTTTTTCCTCAGGAATGCTCCTTCCAGCTCCAAGTTCTTCTCCGTCAAGCGTACCGCCGATGTTCACTACAGCATCAACCCCCCACCTGAGGGGACGTCCCACCTCTCTCCCATCCCTCTCCGTGGAAACTCAACCCTCCTCATCAGCATGAGCAGCGCCAGTGAGAACCAGAATGACAACAAGGTAAAGTAGAGCAGACATCTCTGTCGGTGGATGTTATTTGTTCTATGACATCACCTTTTCTCAGTGGCGGTCCGTTGGTTTTCCACACTACACGCCCAAATATTAAGCTACCCTCCAATAGCTTAACTATAACCAGCCCATATTTGAAGAGACAGTAACATTTATCTAGTGGATTAAAGCGATTTAAAGAAGGTTCAACAGCTGTAAGGGAGGAAAAACTAAACTAAACTAAACTCGCATCTGTAGTTGCAGCCATGAACTTTGTTTACTGACAACAGTTTTCAGCAGTGTTCCCGATCCCGTCGCCACGTCTGCTTTTTATGCAGAGTCACCTGAGGGATCAAACATCCCGGACTTCAATGATGGTTTCCGTTGTTACGCCCTTATCTTCTAATTCCTTACGATTGCATATTGAGAAACAATTATGGTATTATCACCTGTTACCAGTCAACTCCTTTACCTGTGGCGCGGACCAATCAGGTGTTTTTAAGCATTCCACAACTCTCTGTCTGTTGTTGGTCCAATCACAACTTTTTTTTCTTAAGCATTTTGCAGGTATAATATTTTAAACGAGCATATATTTACAAAAATCCCCCAAATGAGGTCCAATTTAAGATATGTTTCTTTGAATTGAAAGCTTTGCAATAAGGGTCAAACTTCTGAATCGTAACCCTCACAATCCCTGAAGCAACTACTTCCTCGCAGCATGTGTCGCTTTGCTTCACTGCAAAACCGATAATCCAAGTTACTTTAAGATTTCACTATCATTAAATGACATTATGTACGGCTAAAAATGTCTTTATTTTACCAGGTAGAACCCTCATTGAGATTAAAAACAGTTCTTTTTCAAGAGTGACCTGGCCGAGAGCAGCACAGGAACTGTGACAACAATTAAATAGACATAATACGTACAATATAAATACATACATACATATATATGAATAACTTTCATTCGTAAAGCAGGAGAATACAAAGGATCTAAAATTTGCCGATACAAAGAGTCAAGTTCTGACAGTTTAAGCTCCTTCTTTAAAATATTCCAGGATGGGGGAGAGGCTAAACTAAAAGCTTTTTCTTCCCGAGCTCGGTTCTGACTCTGGGGACCGTCGTTTTGAAAAACATCTTGAGACCCTAACCCATGTCGCTTTGGGTTTTTACAAATATGTGTGCAAAGATAATCAGGAAATCAGGAATTATCCCGAGGAGCGATTTGCAAACATGTAGTTGATGCGACAATAAACTTTGTTTATGAACAGTTTTTGAAAAAACTGCTGGAGCCCCGCCCCCATTCCATGAAGCGTGCAGCGACATGTATCTACACGCTTCATACAGATATGATTTTAGTGCAAGAGTCGGAGGTCTCAGATGTTCAGCTTTGGATTTCATCCTTTTCCCCTTATGTTCAGGGATTTCTCCAGATCCAGATCCTCTGAATCTTGATTAAAATTGAGAAACTAATGTCTAATTATTGAGAAACATTGCTGTACTGTTTGCAGATTTGTCCCCACCTGTGGAACGGACCAATCTATTCTATTTCAGCATTCTATAAGAAACGAACTTGGCTGCAAGGAAATGATTTCCTTTTCTTCACTGCGCAGCGTATAATCCATGTTTCTTTCACCTTTCACTGTCATGACTCGGCCTGCGTGTTTGTTTGTGTCAGCTGTCAGTGATGTACTACGGGGAGGATAAAGAGACGCTGGCAACAGCAATCCTCCACCTGACAGCAGTCGGTGAGTTCAAGCTTAAAAAAACCAAATAGATTCACTTAAGAATGAAATAAAACACATTCGCTCAATCCTTTTAACTCTTGAGTGTTTTTTTTTTTTATTTCGTCAACGCATTATCAGCAAATGATTAACGCCGTCATTAACTTCCCAGAGATCTCTCTGGATGTGGACGCTGACAGAGATGGCGTGGTGGAGAAAAACAACCCCAACAAGGTGAGCTCCGATCAGCTTCAGGTGGTGCCAGGAGGTTTGACAAGATTTTGAGATATCTTTGTCTTCTTTCACTTTATGATCAAGAACAAAATGCTAAAAGCGAAGAAAAATAAATAAGAAAAAGAGATTTTTATAGAAGCTTAATGCATTCTCAGCTTTTCGCAGCAACCGGCCTTCCACATATGTCACGCTGAGGCAGGGAAAAGAAAAACTGTTTTACCATAGCGTCTCACTATGACTACGCCTGAATCGTATTCGTTTACCCTTTAATGTCCTGCTCAACGGTTTGGTTCAGCACAGTTTGAGTCACTGGTACTTATTGAACAATGTGACAGAACCTGTTTATAATATGATCCAGAAGCAGCTTGTATATGCTGAAGAGTAAGGGGCCGAGGATGGAGCCCTGGGGGACACCACAAGTGAAAGGGGCCACCTAGAAGGAGGCGTTAACCATGGCTATCGAGAAAGTCCTATTCAATAAGTAGGATTTTCTTTTAGCATGTGAGGACTTACTAAACAGAATTATGTGACTTGATACAACCAAAAAAGTCTAATAAGGGTCAATTCGTTTTTTAAAAAAACACGCTTTAGTTTGCTAATAATCTAATTAAAATTGTCCACTTTCCATGAAACAAAACATTTTCCTCATTTAATAAAAGTATGTTTTTTTTAAAACGTGCTTGACCAAATGATTTTTAACTTTATGGTAAATTTAGAGTTCCTTGGACAATTGAATTGATAAGAAATATGATATGCAAAGAAATATTACTTGTTTTTTTGTGAGGACATTTAAGCGTTAACAGCAACAAAACAACAAGTTAACAAAAATCATCCCCGTTTTTTTTAACAGAGGAGGGATTCACTCAAAAAGCTGAAGGCCTCAGAATAGACTTTTTTTTTTTTCACCCGGAGACAGCAGTGGAGAAATCTGATTGGATGAAAGAAAGCTCTAATATATATGAACTCACTGGATGGAGAGAAGCTATGAAATATACATACAGGAACAAACTATTTCAAATACATTCAACACAATCTCATAAACAATGTTTATCAAATCATGAAAAATATAATTGTTATGATTCTGTCATGCAGAGTAATCCTGATCAAGTTTTACATTTAATGCTTAATTGGCATATAGCCAGAGACCTGTCAAGTTTTATCTTGTGTTGTTGTTCAGCTTTTAACGTGAATTAATTCTCTAATCATATTTCCAGAGGAAACAAAAAAAGGGTTTTTTGATTTAAATTTTGTTCTTTGATTTCAAACAGTTTTTGAATGAAAAATTCTTTCAGTCAACAAATTGTTTGGAAAGCTGTAAATGAAATTGTCTGTTTTTTAAAAACCTTTTCAGGGATCCTGGAAATGGGGTCCAGACGGGCACGGAGCGATCCTACTGGTCAACTGTGATACTGAGCGGACCTACTTGAAGAAACCGGACAAGGAGCAGAAGTTTATCTCAACAGCGTCGGGTAAAATAGATCAGCTGGTCGTTGTGGAAAAACATCCAGAAGTAGACGCCTCGGTGTAGAAAATAAATCAAACTCAAGCAGATTTATGTCACAATGTTTTACGTGTATCTCTAAATCTTGGACTGAACTTCACATTATTTACTATTACATTATTTATTTATTATTTCGCATTATTCCGACTTCTTCTGTGTGTGCAGATCTGAAGGACATGACTCTCATGGTGTTACGGACCAAAGGCCCGGCCAAGCTGCCGAAGGGCTACAAGCTGACCCTGCATATGTCTCAGACGGATGCGGAGAGTGCCAGAGTCTTCAGGACCAGATCCGAAGAGGGCACCTCTAATTCCAGTAAGTAAAGCTGAGAGGTGAAAAAGATGATGTCATATGGCTTTTTTTTTTTTTTTTAACTTTTTTCCATTTCTCAAGTACCTTTGTGTTCAAACCGTGTCTTTGCTCTCCCCCGCAGTCAGCCTCCGCTACGACTATCCTCTGGTTCTGAGCAACATGGATCTGTGCCAGAATGTGCCGTACCTCGGAGGTGAGGCGGAGATGAACTTTTACGTGGAGGGCCTCCGGTTTCCGGACATCGACTTCAACGGGCTCCTCAGCGTCCACCTGAGTGTCCTGGAGCCCATCGACGCAGTAAGACCATCAACCCCTTCTCCTTTCCTGCCTCGAGTTTATTACACCCCACAAAAAGTCATGGATTTCATGGAATGGTCGTCGCCACCGCCACCACGGACTCTTCATGTTGACACGATAACTCAAAAAATATTACATTGATCGTCTTCAAATTTTAGCTCTGGATTGATTTTGGGGGAAAACTCAGTTGTATATTTCTGACACTAGGGGGAGTTATAGCACTTAAAGTTTTCACGCCATCATATCTCAACCAAATTTAAGGCATATAGATCAACTGAAGAAGCTCTATTACTTTAATATTTGATATTCTACTCACTAGGGGCAGCTTTTTTACAAAAAACATTTATTTTCAGACATTTCCAAGGTCAAAAATGAAGTTTTATGAATTTACTTGCTTTTCATTTTCAAATATTATGTCAGCTTTCATAGACTTTGTTGATTTTTGTCTTCAGACTAATTACCAGAGAAGCTGAATGTACTGCAGACGTGACGGAAGCACAGCTGACCCACACGGACTCTCTTGTGTTTTCACAGAGTATCCCTGAGACGCCCATTTTCACAGACACAGTCGTGTTGAGAGTGGCACCGTGGATTATGACACCCAACATCCTCCAGCCAATAGAGGTGTTTGTTTGCAAGTAAGAAGATAGAAGAAAAACTGCCCTGGTTTAACCCCTGGGTGATCCGTTGATGGCAGCGGACTCTAGACGTTTAACCATCCTCATCCTCCTTCATCTCTGTGCAGCTTTTGACACCATCTCTCGCACCGTCCTCCTAGACAGATCAGTAAACTAAACTCAAGATGTTCTGATCAATGCACTCCCCAGTCTCTACCGGTGTTCCTCAGGGTTCAGGTGTGGGTCCTCTCTTCTTCATAATCTACCTCCTACCAATCCCTTCGCTCTTCCTCCTCAATGCTCCTCACTATGCCTCCTGCCTGTTTGTCATCTTCGGGGTCCAGAGATTTTCACATCTTCAAATCCCGCCTGGAAACTTATCTTTTTAGACTCGCCTAGCCTGTTCCATCACTATTTAGACCTTCTAATTATTTGTAGCATCTTATTGTATATCTTTTTACTAATGTCCTAATATTTGCTGTTTCACTGTTGTATCTGCAAGGTGACCTTGAGTCTCCTGAAAGGCGCCCATAAATAAAATGTATTATTATTATTAGTAGTATTATTAGATGAACGCGTCAACAGGAAGTTGGAGGGAAATTGTGCATTTTTACATTCTTAGAAGTATCTTTTAGAAAGAAAAAACACACAAATTGCAGAAAAATATTGCTTTATTAAGACTTTCCTCTTTTCACCTTCACAGTACAAAAGATAACTACCCGTTCCTTAAAGGAATGAAGGACCTTGTTACGAGGAGCGGGTACGAGCTGAACGTTTGCCACGAGTACCTGAACAGAGGAGATCGCTGGATTCAGGTAACGGTCGCACAATAGGGTTCAAACCCCACGCACAATGATTTGATGATTGCTTCACACGGCTGGTATTGAGAGGTCCCTGCGGGGTCCCGATGCTGGAGGTTCATTAGGAACGTCAGTGCATGTTTTATGAAGAACAAACCAGGTCAAAGGTTAGAGGTTAAAGCCAGTTGGACCTGTCGCCTCATTGCAATAACATACCTGGTGTTTATGTCAATGACAAAAACTTTACGGGGACCAAATGCACAACACAGCAACCAGTTTTACACCAGCAGGGTGTAAAAGAAATGACTTTTCTGATAAGGGTTTAACTCACGCGTCTGTTTTTCAGGATGAGCTGGAGTTTGGGTACATCCACTCACCCCATCAACAGTTTCCTGTGGTTCTGGATTCCCCTCGAGATGGAAAACTCATGGACTTTCCCTATAAAGAACTACTGGTGAGAGGCAAAATCCTACCTACCCTCTCATGTGTTTGGAAATGAGCAAAGCTCTGGCAGAAGCAAGGTTTTGTGCTATATCAAAGTCCTCCTCCGATCAAAATTGCATTTCGCTCTCACATATGGGGTAGATAAGTTTGTCAACCACAAGACTGTTTTCTCATTCTTTAGCTAAAGAAGGACAAGGTTCAAACAGGTATAAGGCTTGAGGGTGTGAGAAACCGCTTCTGTGAAGGCCCTTCCTTCATAGAACCCTCCCTGTATTCATGTTCCAGCCAGAGTTTTGTACAGTTTAACGCTCGAAAAAAAGTGTGGATAGGAACTTTAACCACCTTCATCGTGTCTTCAGGGCCCTGACTTTGGCTATGTGACAAGGGTGCCTGAGAAAGAAGATGTGAGCAGTCTGGACTCGTTCGGTAACCTGGAGGTTAGTCCTCCCGTCACTGTGAACGGGAAAAACTACCCCCTGGGGAGAATCCTCATCGGAGTGGCCTTCCCTACGTGAGTTTGCAGCACGTCCATCAACGATACCAGGATTATAGATGCCTCTTTCCCACGAGGGCTTAAAAATGTTAACGATCGTCTAATGCGACTACAACCAGCTGCACATTTATAAACTTTATTTGTCATTATATAACAGGCATACAATGAAATTGCAAACTCCCTTTGATGCAAGAAGCTACAACCAACCAATGAAATCATTTTAAAAACACATTTTAAAAGCGATTTCTCTCTCCACTCAGTCAATAATATATAGGTAAATAAATATAATAGTAATAATGATACTCAAGCTTTGACTAGGTAACAGGAACTCTGATACTCCCACATATCCCACATAGCCTTTTTTTTCCAGTATTGGCATGAATGATGTTTGAAATAGTTTGATAAATGTCTATAAATAAACTAGTTGGAACCTGCAGAAATCCCACAGGTGTTTTTACTGGGGACTCTCTTATAGGATGTTCTCACTGCAGAGTTCCTGCCAAATA
Source organism: Lophius piscatorius (assembly GCA_009660295.1). Taxonomy (NCBI): domain Eukaryota; kingdom Metazoa; phylum Chordata; class Actinopteri; order Lophiiformes; family Lophiidae; genus Lophius; species Lophius piscatorius. The sequence goes on along the minus strand of VRLP01003273.1, from coordinate 9,860 downwards.
TAATAAAAAGCCAAATATCTACAATGTTTTTTTTTCTTTTGTTGCATGTACTTCTGCCGCCTTAAGAATGCTTAACAGATTTTTTTAAAACAGCAAGCAGCTATAGCAACGTGACTTCTGTGCAACGTCGAAAAACATCAATTTGGCAGACATTTTCTATGTTTGTTTAGTTATTAGCCACTTTTTACATAAACCTCACACAACAGTCTGGCAGAAAACTCACTTTTCTACATATTTCTTTATTTGTTTACAGCGTACGAAACTGAGGAGTAGCTAACGTCTACTATCTGCTTTAAATCGTCCGACTGTGGATCAAAGCATGCGGTCAAAACATCACGCTCTCTCCTGACCTGTTCTGAATTTCCATCCAGCCTTTATGCTGATGTCTAATTTCACCTCTCTTACTACCTCTGGTGCCATCTGAGAGGAGGAACAACACAGCGTTTATATAAAATGGCGGTGTAGAGTAGCGCCTCGAACAGGATGATTAAATGGAGTTATCGCCTCGTGTGTTCAATAAATCAACATCACAACTTTTTTTCAAACACGCATGCATCTCTCTCCGTCTTCAAGGGCAACCAAAGGACGGAACATGACCAAAGTAGTTCAAGACTTCCTGTGGGCTCAGAAGGTCCAGGAGCCCGTTGCTTTGTTCTCGGATTGGCTCTATGTCGGCCACGTGGATGAATTCATGTCTTTTGTTCCCGCACCCGACAGAAAGGTAAGGGTTTATCACTGAAACGCTCCAAACCCCCTGCGTTGTACAAGTAATTCCCCTGATTGAATTCCGGAAATTATATATGGAGTTATGTTTAAAACAGTGTTTTTCATGAAAAAAAAAAAAAAAGTACCCTTATATGATGTACGCAAGATAGATCCTTTCAAGTCAATTCATATGCACTGAATTTAAACTAAATGAGACCATTGGTTGAGAAATAATGGACCAAGAACTTTTGGAGATAAAGTATTAGAAATTTACAACCAACCTTTTCTCAAAAACTATAAAATGTGGAAATGATCTATTAAATGGTGTTTATGTAAAAACTACCAATCAGCGGTGGCAGACCCGGACAACGACCACCATATAATAAATCAAATGTATTATCTTTGACTTTTAGGGGATGGATATATCAAAGAGCCGCTATTTGCTACCTGTCGGTTTTTTGTAATTGCATAAACTCTTCAGAGACGGCCAGCGTTATCTTTGTCTCCGATCTTTCTATGACAGGGTTTCAGGCTGCTGCTGGCCAGTCCGGATGCAGCTTACAAACTGTTCCGAGGCTTACAGAGCGATGGACACGGACAATCCAAACTTTTTGATGGTAAGACTGTCCAAAAGTATTACCTGCAAAAATCTGCTACAGTCTATACATAAATATAATTTTTAACATTTAATTTGAGATATCTCTCATTAAAAGGTTTGGAAGGTGGAAAACCATTAACGGTGGATGAGTTACTTGAAAATGACGGTCTTCAAGCTCAGAATAGCTACGTGCAGGTGAGTGAGACACCCGAATGTCCTCCTTGTGGCCAAAGGTATATTGATAGCTTTCAATATGCTGCTAATAGTCTCCACTCAAGGTCAATAAGGTAAATTTTGTGTATTTTAGCTGGCAGTAGGAATTTCTTTTCAGCCTGAATCATGGAAAACAGTCTCGGGAACAATCTCAGATCATTATTCCTCCTCCATTCAAAGGAGGCCAACATCCATGCAACAGTTTTCCCTCCAGGCATCCAGCCAAACTATGATTTGGCTTACAGACATTCAGGCAGTAAATAAAGGATTCAACACTTCTGAGGACATATTTCTACTGCTTATCTTAGTCATTGTGGTCATTTCAGCCAGCAGAGACATATGAAGGAAGTAAAGATGACTGTTTATCACAAAAGATGATAGAAAGACTTTGGACTCTTCTGGGAGACTTTGACCAAAGGGTATCTGCCCTGACCAGCACCAACATATGTCCCCCCCCTGGAGTACAGACACTGGTGGTGGTGGGGCATGACCCTACTAATAATTTGCAACAGATCAATTGATTTTAAAGCTTTTGCGTTGCATAGCATGTCCAATACAATAAATGGTAAATGGAATGTATTCATTTGTGCTTTTCCAGTCTGCTCCACCCCGAAGCGCTTTACAACACGAGTCAGCATGCACCCGTTCACTCAAACATTCACACAGTGATGAAATTCTCGTAGGGGAGCGGTAACCATCCACGCCATCATTTATTCACCAATGGAACAGCCATTGGGAGCCACTTGGGGTTCAGTATGTCGCTCAAGGACAATTCGACTGACTTGGTTCATCTTCACTTCCTCCTTTCTCCCAGAACTGCATTGACTGGAACAGAGACGTACTGAAGAGAGAGCTGGGCCTGGAAGAGGATGACATCATCGATCTGCCAATCCTCTTCAAGTTGGTGATGGAGAGCGACAGGGCTGACCTCAGAGCACTGGCCTACTACCCTGACATGGTGCGTTCAGAGATCCTTAGCTGTGGTGATTGTTGTTTTCTGGTTGAAGAGGTAGTCAGCAGGGATTAAGTTTAGGAGCTGACAGAACTGCTGATCCGCCAAATCTTTTCTAGGTGAACATGATTGTTTTGGGGAAAAACCTTGGCATCCCGAAGCCCTTTGGTCCCAAGGTGAACGGTCGCTGTGCCCTGGAGACCGAGATGCGTTTCCTGATGGAGGGACTGGGCCTCAGTTGCACCTTCATCGACGATTACGCCGCCTACCATAAAAAGCTGGGGGAGGTCCACTGTGGCTCCAACGTCCGCCGGAAGCCGTTTGAATTCAAGTGGTGGAACCTGGAGATCTGAATGAAAAGAGTGCACAACTAAAACAGTGGGATAAGATGCATTACCATACTACTGATTTCTTCTATTTCTGTGTATCTCGTACTAAACTGTCTAACGTTTTTAAAGGCACCTTGGAGGAATTTAGGAAGTTATGACCAATTCAAGGAAGGTTATTGTTCCAAGTCTTCTCCATTGGTAGATAATGCGTCTAACTCTTGATCTTTGGAACTTCAATGCCTTAGAAGTAACTCTTTAACCCTTCCCAGACTGATAGAGTTCAAAAACTTTCCTCGTCTCTGCTGGAACTTCTTTTGATTTTGGCGAAGCGTGCTACTGGTGACACCTACACGCCGAGTTCCTGCTTCAGGAAACTTTCCGATTAAGTTATGATGTGATTGAACTGAGCTGGTAGTAATCAGGTCTGGGTTTGTCTAGTCAGCTGCATCCAATTATTAATTCAGTTTTAGTAGGTTTTTGGATTTAGATTCTAAGGGGACGATTTCACGATAGTAGTTTTGACACAAAACGGTAACCTTGGTTGTGGTTTGGACTTTTGTTTACCCGACAACGGTGCTTCAGGCCCTGAATAAAGCAAACATTTGAAAATTAAAATGTGTTATCATTTGAAAATGCTACAGTTTTTGTTTCCGCGCATACTGGCGAAAAACCAAGTAGGTCTACACTGTCAACTCAGACCACTAGGGTATATCCCCGAACTATTTCTGTGAAGTCAGCAGTCTGCTCTAAGATCAGATCCCATAGTGACTCCATAATGAAGATAAATACAGTTTTTCTGAGCTCTGTAATAAAACAAGATTTACTTTAGTCAATTCAAACGCGATCGGATTTATGGTTGCAAAGTCACGGATGAAAACACTGTTTCCCACAAAAGCTCCCCACAATGAATAAAATATACACTATTATACTAAAATATGACAAAAACAAGTAAGATCTCCTTAATGCAGTGCATTTGAAGTAAATTATGACTAAATCGAACAAATGGTCGAGGAAAATGTCTGAAAAACAGTGTTTTTCTCCTAAAAAGAGTTCTTCCTAGAGGGTTGATTATGAACTACTATATATTCCACTTATAAAACTGTTTAACTTTGCTGTCCATCCCTGAATGACTCCGATACGGAACAGTTTAAGGAGACAAAGCTGCTTGGTGGCACACTCAACGGTACAGAACTGCACTATAATACGCCAATCGTAGCCTTTGTTGTTGTTTGTTGTTTATATCGAAATTTTTTTATAGAGAGAGGGAGAGGGAGCCTGAGGGACGTTTGGGTGGAGCATAGTAGAAGCTTTGATATTCTTCAACCTGCCACCTTCAAAGCAACTTGTTGCCTCCTGCATCTCTGCCTGCGCACATCTGATCCATCGAAGGGCATTCGGTCCTCCGCCAGCCTGGAACCCGCAGCCATGACTCCCTCCCGGACTCTCAGAATAGATTACAGCAGGCCTACAACAGTTGTGTGTGTGGTGGGCACGGAGCTCAGTCTGAGCCTGCAGAGGTAGGATCTTGTTCATCCCGTTGCTGTTTTGATTACAAACATTCGTCCTGGGGGATTCATGGGATGCTCACCATGAATTATGTAACGTTTCTGTTCTGACTGTTGTTCCTGTTCTCTTATGGAGACACTCCTCCAGTCCACTGTTACATCTGCTGCTATGTTCACGGGGGTGGAGATATGCCCTCTGTATTCCTCTTTTTAACAATATGGTCCTATCAAACAAACCGTTCGACCAGCAAAGAGCGAAAAAGAAAAAGATTAAAGCCAAAGTTGTTTTTATCAAAAGATAGAACAAACCAGTCGGTCCAGTCGGACAGTATTAAAGACCGATGAAACCTAAAACCCAGGAAACCCTTCTGGTATTTACTGTTTGAAGGATTTGCGTATTCATTCGTGTTATTATTATAATAATAATAATAATAATACATTTAATTTGTATCGCACTTTACATTTGGATATAATCTTACTCACTCACCTCCTTATTCCTCTTCATCCCCTTTAAGACATAAGGCTCCATTGAGCTCCTTCTATTGAACCCTCTGGTGTCAATAGTGTTTTTTTTAACTGTAGTTTCTGAAACGGTATGTTTTTTACCTACATGTTGCAAAGCTGGAGCCATGCCCGACCTCCGAATCCCGGAACTCTGGTGTGCTGCTTTTTTTTTTTTTTTTGGGGAGTCCCCACCCAAAGCCTCTCCACAGGAGAGGAGAGGCTCTGGGTGTTTGTTTGCATCAAATAAAGAACCAACTGGCCAATGAATGCAAATACTAACCCACATAACCAGACCCATTGGAGGATGTTGTTGTGAGTCTGAATCCTGGTGATGGCGTCTTTCATGGTATTGTTTTTTTTTTTTGGACATTGGAGAAGGACACCAGTCCACTCTCCTGATCCACTGAGGAACAGGAGAGGCGTGGTTGCTACGAAGAAAAGTAGACGGCGATTTATGATATCGCACACTAAGACTATGCAACAGATTGATGTTAAAATGCTGTGAGTGTAGGACGCCGGCATCCTGCTCCTCCGGTTTGAGATGCATACACCCTGGATCATGTCATATTTATAGGACCGGTTTTCAAACAGGAACTCACGTCCCTCTGAAAACGACACACACTGTTCTAATTAACCCCGTTAGTTCACCCTCTGCATTTTGAGCGTCGTTTCAAAAACAAAGCCTCAAAACCTCATTTCTGAGAAAATTTCCTGAGAAAACATTTTAGGGAAATTTGTGCGTGTGGGTTTTTTTGGTATTTCGTGCTTTTATTTACTTTTCAGAAACAAATATTGAGAGAGAAAAAAAACCGGGCGGTACTTTGATTTCTGGTCTCGAGATACAAGAATCAAAATCGAAAAAAACACACGGAGAAATTAGAAAAAAAGACTTCGATTATGGAAAAATACAATCCTAAAACGGTCAATTTGTTTTGCAGGTAAGAGATTTGGCAATAAAAAAGTACAAACAAGACAACACAACAATAAACATTCAACCTAAAGGGGCTGTCCTGACAGAATAAAAATACATTAAACAAACAATAAATCATGTAATTTAAAATGTGTTCAAAGACACAGAAACAAAATTTAAAAACAACTTTACATTGTTTTGGTACATTATCTTAGTCTTTGATTAGTTGTTTACTCGTGCAAAAACTGCAGGTAGTTTCCGGGTTTTTGTTCTCCGCCCGAGGGAGGGAGCGGAAACCCACTACTTAAAAAGAAGGAGGAGTCTAGATGAATAGATCTGACCTCACGCTGACGCTGTAAAGAATAAATACCTGAGACTCACCGCTTGCTCGTTTGACAGTGTGGTAAAGACAATCTCTGCTTTTAAGAGACGGTTTCTCAAACTATGAAACCAAGGACAATCAATTCAATAAAGGCTCAATAAAATAAAGTTAACTTGGTCTATTCAATTTGAAAGTGAGGCAAAACAAGCAATTGATGTGTTTTTTTTTATAAAACACTTCCTCACAATTCCACTCAAAGTTCGGTCAGGAGTCTATTATTTACATTTATAGTTCTCCACGCAGACGACAGCCTGGTTTCTGATGATGGTCGGTTCATGGTTTGAAGAATTGTTTCTGAACTCTACAATCGTGTCTCGGCTATGTCATCACAACCGGTGGGGAAACTCGTCAACAACTGGACCGGGGCTGGACTCACAATGACCGGGCCCTCAGCAGTTTTCAGTACGATTCACGGTTCATACACAGCGAGGGTGAGGGAACGCAGCCCTGAGGAAAGCCTGCAGATGAATTAAATAACTCTTGATTAATTGCCAGTAACTTTTGTTCTTTGAGTTCTGTTTGTCAGAAAGTCCGTTATCCGCTCCACCGGATTGAAAATCAGATCAAACTGTTCCATCAATCTCCTGGCCAGAATATGAGGTTGGACAGTCTTAAAGGCAGAAGAAAATTGAATGAATGGAATTACTTTCTGTTTGAGCAAAAGGTTCGTTAGAGTGGTTGTGGCAGCTTCTTCCTGCTCTAGAGCTGAACCGCATTGGACCGAGAACTGTCAGTGTCTGGTTTATTTTCATCGTGGTGGATTTTAAACTAAATATGAAGAGGAGGAGCGACTGTACATATGAAGATTCTTTGACTTGTTGGAGCCTGTCCTCTGGTGTGTGTTTTTTAAAAGTTCCGTTGAGGTGCCTGTTTGCCAGTTAAACAGTTGACAATTTTACCTTCAGAGAAAATTGCTGACCCAAAAAAATTGTGAAATCAAGAGAGAAAACCGGCTGGGTTTCATCCTCAGGTAAAAAACAGGCATGTCCTCACCTGTGACTCATCCACAAGGGACAAGTGGTGGAAAAGTTTCCACTCAATTCTTTCTTCAGCAGGTTAGGGATTTCAACACCGCTGCTATGTGGATTCTCAACCTGCTGTGACGACTCCGTTCACCAAATACTCTCTCTCTCACACAAGATTGGGTCTAATGAAATATGCAAGTGTTCCTCAAACAAGCTCTGATGTTCTCTCAGGAATGCTCCTCCCAGCTCCAAGTTCTTCTCCGTCAAGTGTACCTCCGATGTGAGCTACAGCATCGACCCCCGACCCCCGGGGAAGTCCCACCTCTCTCCCATCGATCTCCATGGCAACTCAACCCTCTTCATCAGGATGAGCAGCGCCAGTAAGCAGGAAAATGATAACAAGGTAAAGTAGAGCAGACGTGTTTGTGATATGTTTGGTCGCAAAATTTAGGCCCGAAATGCTGACGCTCGAAAGCGACGTGCACAAAAAGTAAAGTTTAATAAAAAAAAGTTAAAAAAAAAAGTTCTTATTACGAAATTAGAGGCAAAATCAATATCAATCCACAAAAACTAATACGTACAGATGAAAAACCACTAAGTAGAAAATAATGATCCAAAATTGCAAAGTACCAATCTAGCCAAGCGCTGTCATCCCCAACAGTAGGGGTACACCCCCCCCCCCAAAAAAAGTCCCCAATCCCCTGTTGTTGTACAAGTAATAAAGACAATAAATGCCGAAATGAGTAAAATATGATATAAACAAGATAAATCTCCTCCAGTCGATTCATCTTCACCACATTTGGATTAAATCACATCCATGGTGGAGAAGTTATGACCCGAAAGCTTTTGGAGATGAAGCTCTCCCCCTAGTGTCAAAAATATACAACCAACCTTTCCCAAAATCAATTCAGTTCTTACTTGTAATGAAGTCTAAGAGGTTATAAAGTTTGAAAATGAACCAAGAAATAGTTTTTTGGTTCTGTCCGTGAAAAAAGGCCCCCTTTGAGTAAAATGTGAACTCATGAATAAAACAGGATGTACATAAGATAGACTTCCTCGAGTCGATTCATATATAGAAATATACGACCAATCTCTCCAAAAATCACTCCAGTTCTTCCTCGCACTAAGGTCTACGTGTGTATAAAATTCGAAAAACGATCCACGATACAGTTTTGAGTTATCGCGTTAACACGAAGGATCAGCAACGGACACAGCGGTGGCCATGATTCCAATGTCCCCAACTTTTCGGGGATATAATAATAAGACAGAGGAAAAAAACACAGACATAAATGCAAGAGTGACGAGGACAATAACGGGGGAGAACATTCAGCAATCAGGCAGGACACACCGAGAAACCTTTGCCGCTCACTCGCCTTAATCATGTACACAAAATTAACTTCATGAATGTACAGGTGAGAGCTAAAATAATTTATTCTCAGTGTCAGTAACGTTGTACCTGTTGTTATTATGTGTGAATCATCGCTGATGGTGTACATGCGCGGGGCCCCAAAGCCAACTGGGGGTCATGGGGGTCATATAGTGCCAATGTAAAACCATTGAAAGAATGAGAAAGAAAGACAGAGAGAGAAAGGGAACGGGAGGGCGAGAGAGTGAGAAAGAAAGAGAGAAAGGGAACGGGAGGGCGAGAGAGGGAGAGAAATAATGAGAAAGAGAGTGTGAGAAAGAAAGAGAGGGATTATGAGAGAGAGAGAGTGAATCATCTCTGGTGTCAGTTGGGAGCAACGGAGCGAATAAAATGGGATGAAATCCCGAGTTTCACTTGTGGGTATGTTGACATACGAGCCCGAAACCTCAATTGTTTGCGTGGGTCCAGGCGAGGTGCCGCCCTGAGCAACAGCCAGAAACAAAGGAATCAATGAATTTACTCAGAAGCTCTTGAGAACTCCTGCATGAAATCTAGAAATACCACAACGTTCATGTCCATCGACACAGTTTTTATGGGATAGAACAGGACGACTCTCCATCGGGCAAACCTGAGAGGGATTTTGGTTGTTGAATACCAGCGATGTCCATGTTTGGGTATCGAGTACGTAAGCGCCGTTATTACCTTTATTTGTTGTTTTCACGATGGAAACAAAAACCCTCACAATCATTGAAGGAAAAGATTTCCTTGCAGCCTCTTTGCTTCTGTTTCTTTCACCGTTCACTGTCATGACTCGGCCTGTGTGTTTGTTTGTGTCAGCTGTCAGTGAGGTACTACAGGGATGATAAAGAGACGCTGGAAACAGCAATCCTGCACCTGACAGCAGTCGGTGAGTTCAATCTTAAAAAACCCCAAATATGTTCACTTAAGAATGAAATAAAACCTACCAGCATCTTTTACATCGCTGTTCTCCTGAACACAACGCCTTCTCTGTGTTGAGCAACACTTCTGTGGAATATTCTAGCGTTAAAATATTACGTCTGTCACGCAGAGATCTCTCTGGATGTGGACGCCGACAGAGACGGCGTCGTGGAGAAAAACAACCCCAACAAGGTCAGATCAGTTTAAGGACTGGACCGTTTCACTGTATGAACCTGGACTGTTTCACTGTGTGAACCTGGACTGTTTCACTGTATGAACTTGGACTGTTTCACTGTATGAACCTGGACTGTTTTATTGTATGAACCTGGACTGTTTCACTGTATGAACCTGGACTGTTTCACTGTATGAACCTGGACCGTTTCACTGTATGAACCTGGACCGTTTCACTGTATGAACCTGGACTGTTTCACTGTATGAACCTGGACCGTTTCACTGTATGAACCTGGACCGTTTCACTGTATGAACCTGGAC
>VRLP01003272.1:0-67351 GCA_009660295.1 Lophius piscatorius | reverse complement strand
CGTTACCATGGATGCACTGGTGAGTGAGGAGAGAGATCTTATAATCAATCCTGGTGGAGATGGGAAGCCAATGAAGGGAATGAAGAACAGGGGTGATGTGTTTGTGTTTACGAACTCTCATCAGGATCCTTGCAGCACTGTTTTGAACATACTGTAGTCTTTGAAGACTTTTATCAGGGATCCCGATGAGAAGTGCGTTACAGTAATCCAGTCGGGAGGAGACGAACGCGTGGACCAGCTTTTCAGCATCACTCAAGGTGAGTGAAGAACGGAGTTTCGAAATATTTCACACATACGAATCAATCTCAATCTCAATCAATCTCTCATGCACATATCATATTTTACCCATATTTTAATCAAACAATTTACTCAATTTAGGGAGCTTTTTTTTAACTTCATATTTACCTTGAGAAGTTCAAATAGAGGAATTTGTTTGTACAAAGAAGGTGATTGTGGACTTTTTAGGGATATACCCTTGCTGTCGGGGTCAACAGTGTAGGTCGAGTTTGAGGAGTTCAATGAGAGGGATTGTTTGTCAAAAAACTATTTTGCCTTTTGGGACTTTTGGCCAAGTTATCTAAAGATTTTGATATAAAACGCCTGAGTAGTAACATCGGCATAGAGAAAATAATCTCGTTGGCTGTTTACACATTGAGAAGCTCTGGCTATCACCCCTCTTACTTAGTGTGTCAGTGTCTCAGTGAATGGATGAAGAAGAAGCATCCACAATTGTCTTCTAAGACAAGAAAGGTCTAGATGAAATCCATTTTCCAATTACTGAGCAAATCCTGTGTACAGTTTCATTTTCGTCATATAATGTCAAGAAAATCAAGAGATGTTGTTACCTTTCATTGTGAAAGACATAGGGGGTTAGAATTGCACAACAATAGGAACACGTATCCAAAAAAAACTGTTTTAAATCCGTGACATGTGTCTGACTGCATTAATGTTCATCCAAAATGCTTGGCTGACCAGCAGAAACATCAAAGTGTATCAGCAAAACCTAACATGAATATTTACATAAACTAGAAACCCCCTACTTTTTGTTGTAATATTGTAGTTCAGCTGTGGTTCCTCTCTGAGGGCATGATGAAAAATGCATATGGTAGGAATGACAGCTAATTTTGGGGTGAGTGACAGACTTAGTGGATTGTAACACACTGGAGGAGCCTAATCAAAAGGAGAAGGGCCAGCTTGAGATGAGAAAAAAAACTGTGAAAACCTATAATTACCAACAGCCAAGCAAATGGCCCATCTAGGCACACAGCCACTTAATTGGTAGTTAGGTTTTTCTGTGGAAAGGTACAAAAGAACCAGAGATAATTTCTTAATGGGGGCCTATTACATCTGAGGATCTGGCATTTAGGGCTCAAAATGGAAGCAAACACAAATATACACACCACATTCTCAAAAAACCACACTGGTAGACTCACACACACACTGAAACATGATGCTCAACAAGACATACTCCAGCTGTCCACTCGTAGAGAGCTCTCTTAATGGGAACTAAGATGGCTGGTAGGTACAGTACCTCCGCTTCAGTAAACATCCTTCTCTCCCACTGTTTACCACTTTGAACAGAAGCTATAGTATTTATTAGAGGTGTCAGGACACCAGGAAATTGTTACTTTTCCGCTTATAAGATATGTGTGTAATGAGTGATCCTTAATCATTCAAGTGTTTCTTCATTCGAGCGATGGCCCGACTGTAACGTTACAAATTGATTGACTGAAGCTCCTTTGCAAACACAACGCTCAACTAAGCAGAAACGTGTCCTATCACTGCATTCAAAAAAAAAAAATTAGATCATTGATAACATACAATTAGATTAAGTTTTGTTGAATCAACATTTTAGTTGAAAAAACTAGAATTGTGTCACCAATGGAAGTCTTTTTTCTTTTTATCACCAGCAATTTTAGTCTTAAAACACTGCGGGAATAAAAAAAAATGTCAGAATCATCCGTCATTAATTAACAAATATTTATTAACTGTGAAATATTTTAGATTTTCTGAAGGCTTAACTGTTATAATAGTTCTTTTAAAAGATTTGAACCATTTCCGAAGCTGGAATTTCACTTTTTTTTTTTTGAAAAGACTGTAAAAACAAAATTTTGATGAAATTAAAGAAAATTACCTAAACTAGTCATCTAAATTAAATAACGTAGTTTTGAGTCCAACTTATTAATTGTTAAGCCCCACATAGCCGACACGGGAGCACCACTAACTCTACCACCTAAAGACAGGAAGACATTTGGATTCTATAAGAGGGAAGGAAAACTGTGTCGTTTGTAAACTTTGTCTAACAGTGATTAGGTCCAGATGCAACGAAAAATCTGAACGCTCACCTGAAATCTACGATTGAAATGTCTGCTCAGCTCGCACAAGCAAGGCTGGCTCTATGAAGTGATAAATAAAACCTAAGAGTTGGGGTAGAAGTTACCAAGTAGACAGCGTAACACAGAGAGAAGTGTGCCAGGGTTGTTTATGAAAGTAAGGAACGAAGTTAAACATGAACTGTCAAATGAAAAGCGTGTGACGATAACATCTGATGTCTAGATGTCATATGATTTCTATGTGTCCGTCACTCCTCATCTCTGCATGGGTTGTAGTTGCTGCAAGGCAATAAAGCAGCAGTTTACACTAAGCTGCTTTATTGCGTACTGTTTATAGTGAAATGTTGCACTTCATGTGTTTCCATGCCTCTCTGGGGTCACATGGCTTTAAGTAATGACATCATATCTTTGAAATACTGTTATAATATATATATATATATATACACTGTCCAGTGTCCAGAAGTAAAATTATACACAATAGTTGTGCCTAAAAATGTGAATAAAAGTTAAATGAAGGAACTATGAAAAGCGTGGTGGGCACATTAACAGGCCTTTTATGTCCTACAGACAAATAGACAAGAGTAACTGCATGTGACCCCTTTGAACATAATAATCACCTTTTCAATACAACGCTAGAAATATGGCTCAAAATGCTGATCAGGTAGTTTTATGTCTGCTTCATTTTCAAATTTCAGTGTCTACTTGTTACTTTTACCTCCTCTTCTATTTACGGTGAAGTGAACAGTACATTTTAGTAAGAAAAACATTTTATCAAATTTCTGCAATCACATATTGTATTTTTCTCATATTGCATTGCAATGTCACTAAACAATATTAATACAGCAGATTACTCTTTGGAGTTCACCCTAAGTTTGGAGATAAAATTGGTATGTCCGCAAAAAATATTTCCCTTTTCAGGGGTATTAAGGGTTCGCCATCGAAACAAAGATCCTTTGTGTTAAAGTGATAACTAAAAAACTGTTCAAATTCAGTTCAGTTCAGTTTAAATATCCTATTTTTCTCTTTTAACTTACTGTACTACTTCATTTTCCTTAATTTCGAAAAAACACAGTTTTTCAGCCACAACTTCACAATCTTTTGTCCGATATAAAACAAATATGGTGCATATGAATTGACTTAAGGAGATCTATCTTGTTTATACCATACCATTTACTCTTATAAAAAACACATTTAAGTTCAGGAGTTAAATCAAGGGGATTGCCTGTCCAACACAGGACGTTGGGGACATTTCATGGATCTCCCCTTGTTGTCAGAGACGACACCTTCGACTTAGTTTTTCAGTTGTTTCTGTGTGAGTGATTCAGTTCTGTATGCAAAAAAGCATTGCAATCACATGGGTATGTGGTTTTATGACAATTTTTGACAGTAGAATGTCAATGAATTGGGTTTCTTCAATGTATAAATGTCAGAGGAGAAGTATCTGAAGGTTAGGGTTGAGGCAGGTACCCAGCTGAGACAAGTTTGCAGTGCAGATCATTCTAACGAGCACGAGTATCTCCCGATGAAGGAAAATCCTCAACTCTGTCATCATCATTCTCTGATAAAAAAGCAGGCAAGCCTCAGACACAACTCCGCATCCTCCAGACACACGCGCGCGCACACACAAACACACACAGTTTGTCCAACACTTTGAGACTCTCCTCTTATCTCCTTTCCCCTCTGCATTGGTTTCATTCTTTCATCAGCTTGGCTCGGCATCAGTTTCTGAAATATCCTCAGCAGAGTTATTTTGAGAGCTTTGATCCTGTTGCCGCGTCGCAGCCGCAAGTTACGGCTTGAAATGTCGCTGCTTTTCTGCCACTGGATCATCTCCTTCCTACCTCCGTGCCTCGGCTACACAGTCAAGAGCTTTTTTTTTACAAGAATGCAAAAACAAGGCTCAATGTATATCTGTTATTTCACAAACACTGACTGACTATTTTTAAAAATTAATCCTGCGTCAGATCAGTTCAAATTCTAAATATGTGTCAAAAATGTAAAGATATTCCAAATGAGGTGAATGAAATTGGTAATCAATATACGGCCTATTGGTTTATAAAGCTGTTTCTAGAAAAACAATGTTTTACACAGAAGGATCCTCTTAGTGGGTAACATATGAGCTACTGGAGTAAAATGGGATACATACAAGATTTATCTCCTTGAATCAATTCATATGCACGACATTTTCACTAAATCAGACCAATAGCTGAGAACTTATGGCGAGAAAACTTTTGATATTGCCTGGGATTGGGGTCGTTTCGGAGATATACCCTTGCTGTAGTGGACGACAGCGTAGGACCAGTTTGTTTTTGATACTCCGAGATTTTTTCTGCGATAACTTCAGTTTGTGGATTGAAAAAAAGCTGCGTGACAGAAAAATAGTGAAAATACTATAAAAATGTTCCCTTTTTTTTTTTTTTATTTCTGTTTGAGGTTTTTGCCCACAATTCTGTTGATGTCCTTGCACACCTGCAAAAGGCATTGAATGCTCCAATACACATCACATTTATAGACTAAATAATAGTGTGGCTGAGGTCACCAGTGTGAGGTGAGCTATAAAATTGCACAGCTGTGTACAGGCTCAGCAGCAAAACAAAAGAAAAACAAATTGATGCTATATGTGGAATATTTTCACGGTCTGACCGCGGTGTCTTGACAGCATGTTCTGCCAAGAAACAGATGTTTTATAAGACAAAAGACTCCATTGGTAAAAAAAAAAGTCATCTTACCTCTACTACCGCCTCATCCTATCAGTTGGTTTGTGTTGGTTTATGTGTGCTTATCGTGTATGGTTGGATCCAGTCATGCTTTAAAACACTGACGCTGATGACATCGTGACATCGTGTTTACATTAAACCAACAGAAAAACCCATCAGTGCATCAACACAAAGCTAACATCAGTGTTTAGCTGACTTGTTGCCAAGCTGAGTTGTTTGGGGATGACTTTTCGCAGAAATGTATCTACAAACCATTCACTCACACTCATGATTCCACTTGTCATAGTTAACGAGACTTTCAAAAACCCAAAACTTTTTCAAAGCAACTGTGAGCCGACAGTAAAACGTTAACAATTAACACTAATCTAACGTTAACCTTTGGCTAACTTGCTAACACCAGACTGTTCTTTTGGGAGATGACGTTTCCCTGAAAATGCCTTACAAAAACATCTTTTTTACTTCATGTAAAATTTCTTATAAAAAACTCGGCTTTCTCTAAAGACCTGTCCGTCTCCTCACACAAAACTTCTGAACGTGCAGAAATATGACAACCTAAGTTATCTGTGCTCTACATGATCATTGCATGTCGTATTTTTCAACTGAATTATTCAAACGACTAATGTTATTTAGTAATGAAACCTTGTTTTCACAAAACATGACAGAGTAATTAATGACCACCTAGAAGTTATTTAAATCCAGATATATATCTCCAGTAATGAAGTTTTTTACTCTTTGTTACTTCCCATCTATGCATATAGGTCCACCTTTGAAATGCTCAAAAGTAATAAAATAAAAGTTTTGGAGTTGCTTTTTAAAGTCTGACCCTGAGCCCCGTAGAGATGATGTGATTGGACCACTGATGTGGTTGCACCAAAGCAATTCTTCATTTCAAATTTTTCCCCCGCTGAATACAAATTCCAATTGCAATGTATTGCAATACTCCTCTTTTGACATACACAGAAATTCTTCATGTATTAACTATTTAATTCTTAGTTGTGTGTATGATTGATTAATGCTGACTTTTATGCTTCTTTAACTTGATGATAGATACAATTATGAAAAATATATAGAAATAAAATATACTTGAATCTGATTAACAAATTTTTGGTCGTTGTCAACTAAACGTGACAGTTTTAAATCGGTATAATGGTAGCTGATGTTTGACCTAAATCTGACAGCTGATAGAACAAGAAAGGAAATCCTACTCTTATCTCTTCCTCAAATATCGTTAACATAATTTTCAGCTCACCAGTAAATAACTAGTTATTGTCAAGTTGTGAATCTATTCAACAGTATCACAATTAATAATTTCAAGGTAGCATGTATCTGATAAATCTGATATTGTTTTCTTGTATCTACAGATTTGAAACATACGATTACTTTTTTCTCTGTCGCATCAAATGTTTGCGGTATAATTACTATTGAGAATAGTTGTATGTTTGGTATTATGCATGTGTGGTTTAATGTATTGATAACATCTAATAATTTAGTATCGTCTGGGATCCACAGGGGTTGAGGATCTTAAAACCCTTTAATGTCCTGCTCAACTGTTTGAAAAAATGAACAGTAAAAGTAAAGGGCCAAAGATGGAGCTCTGCATATACATATAATTGAGCCCCATGGGTCAAAGGGGACACCGAACGGAAGGCGTTAACCGTGGCTATTAAGAATCAGATTCGATAGGTTGAACTTTTTGGAGATATTAAAGCTTGTGAGAATTTCTAGAACTTATAGTTTCATAAAAACATGCTCTATCAAAAGGTTGAGCTAATCTAATCCAAATATTTCATGACTATTTTTCATGAAATCTAAAATTTCTTTTTTTTGCTATTTAAGTCATGGTTGACCAAACTATTTGCCACGTTATGGTAAATTTAGACTGTCGAAGATATAAATGCCATACAGAAATAAAATATGCAAAGAAATAACTATTTATATATATATTTTTTTCTTGGAGAGGATATTAAAGGGTTAAAGTCTTGAGAACCTTTAAGATTGATCTTCAGGTTCTTTTTCCCTCGTGAGTTTGATTTCTCCAAGGTTTCCTGTTTTCCATAATGCTTGATTTGTTTCAGTGCTTTTTCAATCTTAGCAATGTTAGCAAAGCTATGTTTTTCATACTCCTTAAGACATCATAGTTTGCCATATTTTCATCAGCTGTGTCGTTCTCTGTGAACTTCTTTAAACCAGAAACACCTGTAAAGTCTGATACAGATCTATGTTCATTAGTTTGATGCAAGCATTTTTGATTTACTGAGCAAATAGGAGTCATGGAGGTGAGAAAATCCAAACGTTGCATAGTGTTAATGAAAAATTATAGAACGATCAGTTTTCATGGAAAGCAAAGCAACACACCGTATCGATACAATACCGATTTTACCATGCAACCATACCAGCGACTGAAACATTTTGTTGGATTCTACTGAAAGGTGATGCACTACTGCTGCTGTAATAGTGGTTGGGTACAAACACTGGGGGAGCTAAAAGCCCTTATACAAACACACAAACACATTTCTGTCCATCATAGCAGCTGCGATTGGTCTTTGCCCTAGGCAGCCTCTGTAAAATTACACTTGAGAACATAATCTTGACATTGCACCGCATTATCTCACACTGCCGTGTGGTTGATTCAGCAACAGAGAGAGCGTTACACACAGACAGAGTCCGGGAGGAAATTGAGTGGATGTTGCTGTGAAATACTTCAGAGTGGAAAAGTCTCATTGTAAACGGACGGAGAGAGAAGAAACATCACATTTGGCAAATTATGAATTTTTTCCCTGAATTTAGTCTATTGTAAAGTCTTGAATTGGTTGGATTCAGTTTGAAAAAGAAGCGATTTGACTTCACGATAAAACAGTTTGAGATTTTTTGAAGAAGGTATATTTTTGGAGTTCCCTGAAAAGGCTTCATTTATGACAGAGTCTCACTCATGAAGATGCTAGATCTCATTCACAGATCATATATTTTAGGGGCTCTCTAAACCAGTTAGAAAACCTCTCTGCTATGCACCAGCAGGGAGCAATCTCTTGCCAAAACATTTATCTTTCATGATTCCTGCTTAATCATCTCCTCACTGTAGTGCAGCTCAGTATCTGAGGAGTTAGGAAGTTCGGATTAGGAACCTCCTACTGGGTTTGAGTCTTATCACAGCCTCCATACTATATTCAGCCACAAGTTGATGGTCTTAGCATGAGAAGCCTCTCTCAGAGCGACCGTAGAGTTCACCTCATTGAGTTTTTGTCAATTTACAATATCTGCTTGCTGCTTTGAGCAGCGTATCATTTGATATATCAATCTCATATGGTTTTAACATAATCTCAACAGTATTTTTATCCTCTTTGCACCTATTCTAATCATGGGAAGTACCATTGTTATGAATTCAAAGGAAGCCAGAATGAACTTAGAGACCTGTCCTCTATCCCCAGCACCTTATTGCTTGTCCTCATCACGGTTTATATATAGGCCACGGCTCACGGGTAGAGAGAAAATGGACACCGCAGGATACAGACATGTCACAGAGTCTTGCAGAGAGGTTAATGATGGGCTGGCTGTCACTCCTGAGGGATAGATGTAGATAGGTCATACACACATATACTTGTTGACCACACACGCTCTCATGCATGCACACACGCAAAGATGGATGTCAGGGATGTGAGTGATGCATTTTACCCTTAGTGTTTCTGACTAGCCTGAGCAGTCAGGGAAACAAGGCCAAGCTGTGTGACTACACACACCTTAATATGTGCCGGCGAGCCGGCAAGTTTCCCCTCATCTGCTGATGAGCGTGAGCCTTCTGTCTATTACTGTGTGGCAAAACACCTGGCTCCCCAGTATAACCTCCAAAATTCCCCAGTGGCGATCCAGCCCGTGCTTCATGCTCCTTCAGCACGACTCCTAATAATAGCACCTTCATCGAACTTCAGCCTTTACATCAGAGGGAATGTTTAAATATACGCATTTATCACTGTGGCCTGCTGCTGCACATGTGTCGCAAGGATAATTATCCCATTGTGTGGGTGCAGCGTACTGCCCACTCAGGGGCTTCTCACCCCTGACTTTCATCATTCAGGTCAAGATGTGCTCATCCACTTCTATGCTTAAGCCAACATTTATCAGTTAATCTTTCTTCAAACTGTATCTCCTCATCAATCTCCTTTCTTCTTTTCTCCTCCCTTTACTCCAAATGCTTCATCTCTCTGCATCTGTTGAGCCGCAATGTGTGTGTGTGTGTGTGTATGCGTGTGTGGTTGTGTGTGTGTATATTTGTGGGTGTTTGTGTGTGATTGTCTGCATGTCTGCAGAGTGAATGGAACCCAGCTGTCGGAACTGTCAATCACCTTGCTGGGAGATGAGATCAGGATGTTCAGAGGACACACAGTTAACTATCTGGGTCTCAACAGATATGAGAGCTGCAAGCAGGGGTGTCTGTCTATGTGTGTGTGTGTGAGTGTGTGTGTGAGCGTACTTGTGTGTGCACATAGTAGTATATATCAATTTATGAGTGAGTGCAGGGGAAGTGTGTGTGTGTATTGTATTGTTCAGTGTGTGTGATGTTGAGTGTGTGTGTGCACCTACTTTCATAAGAACTCACCTGAACTCAATGACAAGTTTAGAAAGGTTGGATATTGTCTCTAAAGTAGTCTTATGTTATTTATATCACATTTATTTTCTGCCACAAGATGTATTACAAGTCAACAACAAAGCTGCATTTCTGTTTTTACCCTGACAATGATTTCCCATTCATTTCTAATCTGCAGAGAGAGTGAGCTATACATGATTTTGACTGCACTGTGTAATAAAGATATTTTCTTACTTACATCCAGTGTTAGAAGCCTGTCTGAGAAGAAATGGTTGATTTTGATTTAATTTGTCTAGTTTATTGCCGGTCTGTCTTATTGACTATATCTTTTGAAATTCCCCAACAAGATGTTGTGATGATTACTTCAAGAGCCACAGGGAGTTACCATAAATCCATGGTGCAACAAAATAAGAAGAATATGTAATTAGATGTATTTTTCAATGCTGTCTGAACCGCTAATTAAAATTCAATTCACCTCCATGTAAAAAGGCTAAGTTATGTTCTATATTAATACTATAAAGCAATCCACACTGATGGATCTGAATGCCTCTTATGTCTTCAGTGTTCTCGTTTGATACTTTGTTGTTATACTGTATATCCCAAAACAGAATGAACAAAACTATGAACATGACGGATCAACATGGACAAATACACAATAACCCATCATATTATTGTAGTACCTTGATTGCTAACACTTCATGTTGTTTGTTATAACAATAATAGTACTTTGGTCTCAGCTGTCATCTCCAACAGCGAGGGTGTCGTGTTATGGTACAGCGTGTTGGAAGGCTGACTTAACACCGAGCTTAACTATAGTCAACATGGTGAGAGCCAATGAAGATTGATACTTTAATGTGAGTTCTTCAGTGAACATTGACTTGAGGTGAAAGGCCTTTTCTCTATGATGTTTGGCTATGGATAGGCCCAAACGGCTATTGGCGTGTCTGCCAGATTAGAAAAGTGCATTGGCCCTATTTATGAACAACTATAAAGGTTCCTTCAAAATCTGCCATAAAGAAGATGTATGATTTCACAAGGAAATGGCAACATGATAATTCAAACCAGAAAACTGCCGTTTGGGCAGCACATAAGGTTTCTTCCTGAAATGCCCCCAATCATACGTGTTGTTGATCTCCTGAACATAATCATGTTCAGGAGATCTATCTTGTACAAATCTTGTTTAACTCTAGTAGTTTGTATTTCACTCTGTAAGGTAGCTTTTTACAATAAACGTTGTTTTTCTGACATAATTTCTTAATATTTGGTCGGAATTTTGCCACATTTGAATTGACTCGAGGAGATCTATTATAAATCGTGAATTACTGTAATAGTACATATTTTACTCAGTAGTGGGAGCTCTTTACAAAAAATACTGTGGACATAACTTTACATTCATTTCAGGAGTTCAGTCAGGGGGATTGCTTGTACAATGCAGTGGGTTGGGGACTTTTTGGGGGTACACACTTGCTGAGGGTGTTCAGGATTGGTGTACTTATTAATCATGGAAATATTCTTTAGTTTACCAGCAGTTTCAGTGCTCCTATTATCATGCATCGCACTCTATGCGTTACGCTTGCCCTCGGGCCATGGCCTCTGGCTCAATGGAGAGTTTTTAAATCCAACCTAAGTAAAACCAGATTGCGTAACTCTCATCATATGTAAATCAAAGTTAATTCAGACGTTGTACCATATTTTGTGAATCTCAGTGGCAACAAACAACCCCGCAAATAAAAATAATTACTACAGGATAGTTTCTTCACAGGTAAACAAGTAGACAGATGGATGGGATGAAAAACATAAGCATAGGTGTCTAAAATCGAAGCAGTTGGACGCTTTTTAACACTTACAGTAATTATTTACTCACCGGAATATAAAATGAATAATTTATGGTAAATTCATCTCGTGTTGTAAAAGAGCAATTGGTGGTTGTATATCTGTGAGCCTTATATTTAGAGCAACAGTGCCTCACTGAGTCACGATTCAAATGTAGTCAAATGTAGTTCTGACGGTTTCACAGGCGTCCTTAATGTCAGATTATTACACTTCAGCGCCAAACATGTCAGTCATCACAATATAAACTCCTGGAATATAAAACATGATGCTACGACTTGAGAGGGAGATTAACTTAAACCCATATGTGACATCAGCCCTCACTACAAAGTATGTGTGTGTGTGTGTGTGTGCGTGTGTGCATAGGTTTCTATTCATACAATATCCCTGTGTAATGTCAATCCGCCCCAGTCACCCTACCTTCATCCCTTATCCTCTGTGCTCCCAGATTTCACTGTCCAGCACCTACGCCTGTAGGTAAGCCCTTTTCCTCATGCACTTTATAAACCAAACCTCTTT
Source organism: Lophius piscatorius (assembly GCA_009660295.1). NCBI lineage: Eukaryota > Metazoa > Chordata > Actinopteri > Lophiiformes > Lophiidae > Lophius > Lophius piscatorius. The sequence continues at coordinate 55,373 of VRLP01003272.1, read as the reverse complement.
GCCGGAACTTGAATCACAGACACAATATTTCCCCTTCCTAGAATGAATGTCATTCTTCCCCTCCACATCGTTGCCAAAAAACGAGCCAAACTGAAGCAACATAAAAGAATGTGTGAGATTTTTTAAAAGGGAAGCATAGCCGAGAATGAGAGATAAGAGGAGGGGTGTATATGCTACTCCTCCTCCTTCGCGTCCCCAATCCCCACATGTGCATAATTCCGTGGAAGTTCTGCTGCTCTTAGATGTTGTGATTTGCATGGATTTGAAGCGTCAATAAGGGTGGATTTCCTCGACACTCATGACTGAATTCGACCAAGGAGGCGTGCTGTAAGGGTCGGGTCTTTGATAAGGAGATGAAGCAGAGCGGGTGGAAGGATAAAAAAGGAGTGTGATTAGAGGACACGGTTCATGATTTACAGGTCAGGAGTCTCAGAAGTAGAAGAGAGGAGAAATGATGCTGTTCAGAAGAGAGATAAATGGAGATATGGCTCAAAAGTAAGCAGATTCTTGAATTCTTCGGCTTTCAGCCGCTCCCTTTGGGGGTCGCCACAGCGGATCATCCTCCAATCGTGATTTGGCACAGGTTTTGCGTTGGATGCCCCTTTCTGACACAACCCTCCCCATTGATCCGGGCTTCGGACTGGCACTATAAGAACGCTGGCTTTGACCCTTTTGTGGCTGGGTTAGCACATTTTTAAATAAATAAGAAAAAAGGTTGGTGAATAAAGGTACTGAATATGACGTTTTGCTCATACAACAGATCTGCTCATGCATCTGTAGGAGCAGGTCTTATACAGAAAGAGAGTTTAGATACACATCTATTGCATAGTAGATGCACACATTATGTTGGATATCATTGGAAAAACTTAAATACCATCAAAAATAAGATCGCTGACTCAATACAAAAGGAAAAAAAAGAAAGAAAGATAAAGTAATGAGTTTCTTTTGTGTATTTTAATTGAAGGGCACAATTGTACGGGACACACCACTAGAAGGGCCCAATCATCAATTTCAATTAAATTACGTCTTAATCAAAATAACATTTATTATTCTAACATAACCATTTTCATGAATAATCTGCCAAGAATGCAGGTGATGTAAACAGTCAAACAGTCGTATCTCGTAATGATCAAGAAAGTGAAAAAGTGGAGTGGAGTTCAATGGACTGCCTCTGCATATCATCGGATCCTCGACACTAATTAAGATTGACATTAAATTTCCACCCCTGGTGATTCACAGGGGCTCCCAACCGTCCCTCAGGAATGGATCAAATGCAGAGATATAATTTCACCATGTTGGACTGTATGTGTTTATGCACTGTGTATAACCACGTGATCACGAAGAGTAAAAGGAAGCAACTTCTTTCGGCCTATTTCCCTTTTTTTAGGGGTCGCCATAGTCGATTGTCCTGTTTTCAAGTCAAATTCCCTCCTTTCTTACACAACCCTCCCATTTATCCGGGTTAGGACCGGCTCTATATGTGGCTGGGTAGGCTGTTAGCACTAAGATCCTTGCTTAAGGGTCCACACTGGAATCTGCCATGCACATTCGAACCCCAGTCTCCCGCACCAAAGCAAGTTGTGTAACCCACTGAGCTTTCCAGCTGCCTATAATAATAAAGAGTTAACATTATTTGAAAAATCTTGAATCTCTATAATAGTACTCAGAACAAAATTTCATGGGTCATTTTCAGTATATATTTTTTTTTAAATCCATCAAGTAGTTCAATCTTATTTAGCAAAATTATTTTGTAAAATTATTTGTCACTTTTAAAAAAAAATAAGAAAGCACTGGCTCCGTCCAACTCCAAGATCATGCCACAAAACCAATCCTTCCAACAACTCCCATGAAAAAAAGGGTGGATCGTGTGTATACCTAATAAGAGACAAAACAAAAACAACAAAACAAGCCACAGCGGATGCTGGAGGTATTTTTACTTAAACAAGTCAGACATGAATACGCCGCTTTTTGGAAAATATTCAACACTTTGGGAAATGTATCTATTGCTTCCTTCTTCAGATTTATTGATAATTGTGAGAATATCGATACCACTCTTAGCTCAGTCCATTTTCTTTATCAATGGCAACTACTACAGAAGCCCATGATGTTGTAGGGACCATTTTTGCATCATTAACCCATTGTACCTAGTCACATTATTCTAAATTTACTTTTCAGATTCTTATTTAGGAATAGCTTTCTACATTCCAAAGTCAAACTTTCTACAGGACAAGAATATGTGCAAACTAATTCAAAATTAAACTGCATCATATTAGTGGGGTACCAATCACACATAAACTCAGAAAAGCTATAAAACCAAACCACAGACTTATCCAGATTGCGTCCTGGTTGAAACATTGACAGTTTATATGTTCTTTATACCTTTTTGGCTTTTTAGCTTTGCCTTTATGGTGACATTTTGAAAAAAAAAAAAAATCCTCGTTTAGGGAAGCACAGATTGTATTTCTCAGAGCAGTTGTTGTATTGACTTTTCAGAATTTACAACATCCTCACTTCCCACATTTGACAGGCCAGGATTCGGCCTGGTCAGTGCAAACTAATCCGGAGCTCCAACACGAACTCTGTTGGCTGAAGGTGGTAAGGATGTTACTTACGTACTTAGTTAAAGTAAATGAATAAAGCTGTGTCTGGAACTTTCAATGACATTTAGATGTTCCATCTGTGTCACTGTGGGTTTTAATGGGTTAATTGAAGCCCCCCTTTAGGGTATTAGTATAAAAAGCAATAATAGAGCGTATGTCAGCCACATGACTCTCACCCAAAAGACCTGGATGAGTCCTACATGAAACCAAAGATTAGAATTTACTTATTAACGCACGTTAATCTTTACTCAAAACCCAGACTCATAATCAAAAATTCAGTATTTTTACAAAATCTGATTGGGCACTGGACATTTGTTATTTCTAACTTGACCACAGAATCCTGCAGATTGCTGGAACTGGAACCGGATGGATATCTGTTGAGGCTTAGGGACAAAATCCAATCTGCTGGAGCATGTTGGTCTGGTAAGAGTTCCTGCCAGAACACAGACTGTATGGTATCAAGTAAAAAAACAAATCTGCTAGTGGGGTACGCCAGGTTTTCTTGGCTAGAAGTCTTAAAACTAGCATGAAAGTTGAGCCATGGAAAGGGTTTAAGGAGCCTGGAAATTAGGATGACAAAATTGCCAAAATTGCAATAAAAACCCCCCAATGAAAACTCAGTTGTAGAAGATAAACATATGAAATAAATATTTGAATATTTATTTCATAAGATAAACATATGAAATAAATATTTGAATCTCTCGATTGAGCGGACATTAATAATCTATGATTCGTTTTTAAATCTAGCTCAATAATAGCTAAAATATCGTATTTAACCAAAAAATTTGATATATCTATAAATACTGTATTACACGAAGGGGCTTCGATTGAATTAGGGCTCCAGAACCAGGTTCTTTACTAAACAATAAAAAATCTGCAACACAACCTGACATGTGGTGCAGCTGCTCTTGTTGACAAGGAAATAAAAATAGATGAACTAACAATAATTGATGTCATTTTAGAAGATTCTTAAATTTAGAAGTTGTGAAAGTGGTCTTACTCTTAAAATAAGGACCAGGATTTAACCAGCACCTTGTTGCTGGTTACATCCTGCACACTATTAGCTGGGATATCTTGGAAAGTCCGATCTCTTTTCAGAAGAATTTATGAAGCAAAATCAGCTAGACATGATTCTTTTTTTAGACAGAAAATGGGATCAGAACCCCCCAGAGTCGAGGCTCTTCTCCCCTTGACAGTCCTTCCCCAGTGTAGCTAGTCCCTCACATATGCTTTCAGCCGAGTCCTGGTATCGAGATGCTGCTTATGTTTTGGCTCAAATGACTCACAAGCGTCTGTGTTACAACTCTGGTCCTGCATCCATTGAAGGCCGTGGTCTATAAAGACCTCCCATAGACCACAGACTTAGGCTAGATTTAGGCTAGACTTAGGCTAGCCTAACGGCAGGACAAATGCGGCCCGGTTCTGATTTATTTTGCTCATATGTGACTTTTTCATGGCAGAGTGAACAGCAAAACACATGGAATCTGATCTCCTCAGTTCAGATTTGGGCCACTTCTAAATGTGGTCTGAAATAAGATTCAGATCATATTTTTTGCAATGTGACCCCAGTCTGAACACTTTCAATATAAACCCAAGCTTTCAAGCCAACGTGGCTCTCATTGTACATCAGTAGTAACAGCATGAAGCGTGTGACGTCGGTTCAGTTTAGGGCCGTGAACCGTTCACTCTGGAGTCTGATGTAAACAGGTACACTAATAAATGCCATCTAAGTAAGAAGAAGAATTGAGCATAAGACTACACTATAAATAAAAAAATCTGTTAAAATTACGGTAAATTACTGGCAGTTGTGTCAGCCAGAATTTTACCGTAAAATATACAATCCCCTTTCACAAGGCATTACAGTAAATTTCCATTTAAAAAACATATTAAATGTCAACCTGTTTACAGTAACATAGTTGATCATATAGAATTATTATTATTACAACTTTTGTGAACTTGAACTGTCAAAAACTTTCAGTGAGGAATACTATAAAAAAAAAAAAAAACAATATCCCAGAATATTATTATATCCTTGAATATTCTGGGATATTATGGAAACCTCATCGCCGCTGCAGCCGTCACAGAACCTTTGTGTTAACATTTTATCTCAAAACCTCTTTCGTGAATCATTTTCAAATTTTATACCCACACAGACCCAAGTGTGAAGAACAACTGGATTGATTGTGGGAAAAGTAAGTTGTATATTTTTAACACTAGGGGGAGTTTTATCTCCTTAAATTTTCGCGCCAAAATTTCTCAACCATTTAGTCCGATTCAGTCCCGATATTCTTCAAATTAATCAACACGAGTAGATCTACCTTGTGTATCATATTTTACTGAAATAGTTAATATTTTACTTACTAGGGGTTGCTCCAAAATTTGGTTCAAACAAATCAACTTGAGGAGATCTACCTTTTATGCATAATATTTTACTCTAATCGTTCATATTCTATTCACCAGGGGAAGCTACTTTTATACAATAATTAAGAAAAACAATGCTCTTCACACACAACTTCATATTTAGGTTGTGGAGTTTAATCCAGTGGATTGCTTGTATATCATATTTTAATCTAAAAGTTCACGTTTTCCTCACTAGATGGAGATTTTATTTTATTTTTTTTAAGTATTTCAGATGTACGTTTATCAGAAGTCCAAATTTAGTGCATAAGAACCAATTTGATGAGACATATCTTGTAGATGTCATTGATGGATATTTTAATCTAATAGTTCATATTTTACTCACTAGAAAGCACAGTTTTTCAGACATAACTTCACATTTCAGCTGTAACGATGCAAACTTCGCAGAAATCTTACATGTGGCAGAAACTCCTCGCCACAAGATTGATCCTGAAAACCCGGATTCATGCCATTGTCAGTCAAATTCCTCAGTGGTCCTCCTCCGATAACTTTTCTTTATTCTTTCACAAAAAGCCATTTGGTATGATCCAAAATTGTTGTTGAAGGAATTAGCTTTGTCATCAACGTCATCAAAGTTTTCAGGCAGTTTTTAACATCCTGCTGTGATTCATTTCTGCATTGAAGTCAGTACCGTGTACGTACATCCTGAGGCTGGGCTCGCGCAGGCAGAACACAACCAGTAAATAATCCATTCCACCGTTTACGTGGTAGGGTTGTTCTTTTGATGGGTTTGTGGATGGGTATTTAAGGAGTATTTCTTCGAATAAATGTCATATTATATCCATAACAATATTTTTTGTGTGCTTTTAACTGAAAAGAACAAATGTATTTAATGTTAGTTTAGAAAAAGCCCTTTTTATGTCAGCTAGAGCGGTCCCAAGTTTCATATGGAGCCATGTTGGTACAGACTGGAGACTCATTTCTTACTTTATTTTTTTGGTGTTTTGACAAATAGAAGATCATACTTATTACTTACTACAAGAAAAAGCAACGGAGCGCGAAGCTTCGCCGTGAAAGCAAACATTACGAGGTTTAAGATGTAAATGGAGGGATCCTGCAGACAGCCTCCTTCCCAGCAGCTGCACAGGAAAGGAGGCTGACGGCGCTGAGCCGAGTTGAAACCTCCAGGCTGCTGGAATTGATGGGGAGCTTCAGAGCACCACAACACAGCGTGGACTGAACCACTTCTCCGGATGAAACGTCAAACTGCTTTTAACCGGATTCCAATAGTAGTTCGATCTGTGAAACTGAACACTGGAGCTCATCAACCTTACACCAACTACAAACTACAAAAATCTATTTACACACTTACTTAATTGTATGTAAAATTTCCGTACATTTGTATTACATAATTTTAACATAAAGTGATGAACATAACGTGATGCATATTTGTCATTAAAACATTAATACGCAAGTAAAAATGACATTTGTTTTATACTTACAATCAACCTAATGTGTTTTAAATACTATTCCCATTCAAAATAATGTAATTTATAATTATATATAAACCAACCACGTGAATTTTCTCCGGTTGGATCCTGCTTGCTCTATTGTGATAAATATTTAAACCTTTTCCAAATGTTTTAGTTGATTGAATAGTATAGTTTTCATAATTAACTGATTTATGTTGGTTCTATGAAATCTAAGTTGGTACATTTTCAAAATAAGTTAATTTAAATAAATTCGAATACATGCAACCTGTTTATATATTTGATTTGCATTTACAGTAAATAGATATTTGAGTGCTAAGAAGCTTCTCATGTAATTCTTGTTCACAGGAAAACATTTTTGCGTTCCCAAAATGTCAAAACATTATTTTATTTACGAAGCCAGTTATTTTGTCTCAGCATAAAGACCAGAAGCGAAGGATAAAGCTACCCTGAATCACTCTCAAAGTTCAAAACAAAGGTTAGACATCCTTTACACGTGGCGTTCACATTCACTTACCGACTCGTGAATACACAAAAAAATTCTGCGTGCTTTTATCAAAACATACAAAAACATAAAAGTCAAAGGCGAATTTTTTGTGAATAACTCTGCTGCTGTTTACCTCAATGTCACTTTTATTGAATTAGTGGTTCCTTTCAAAGATGTACTTACTTTTAAGCGACTATTCAGCGACTATTCAACCGTTAAATCCATGTGCCGTACAAATACCTCTCTTCTTGCAACACCTCGGAGTCATCTTAAAGAATTAATAAAACCTTGAAAGGGTTTTGAGTGGGGCATGTTTAAAATAGCTGACTAAAACAGAAGAGATGAATTCACTATTTAGTAATCATACTTGCAGAATGTGGTTTTCTTCAGTCGTACTGCTTCTCTCTTCATATTTATTTATTTATTTATTTTTTGCTCCTCTTACTCATTCCTCTGATTTTTGTTTCACTCTCACTCTTTCTATTCACTTTCGTTCCTGGTGGCCTCCCCAGAGTGTGGTGTGTCTAACCGGGCTGTCTGCGGCTGTCTGTCAGTCACATGTCAGCTCTTAGCCTCGGGGGGGAAACGGAGGAGAGTGGAGAAAAGAAGGAGAGCACGCTTACTGTGGGGTGGGTGTCTGATTGCTATGCACACATTGCTGCTGACAAATATTCATCATATACGTGTACTGCAAATACATTCCATGCCTATACGGGCATATGACTAAAAAAAAAAATATAGATTTTATTTAAAACCACTCATTTTCCTCTTGCGTGACTATTTTATTTAACTCACCCTCTGCCTACTTGCATCGATTTTTTTTATTTTAGCTGCGTGCTCCCTGTTTCATCTCCCTCCAGCCTCTCTGCTCCACTGACAGTCTCTCCTCTTAGCCCCTGTCACACAGCTGCCACCTACGCAGGAAGTAATAGCGTGAGGCAGGATGGCACTTTTCCAGTAAGAATTTCTAGACCAAGATTTTGAACACGAATATCTCGGATATCGTTTCCACAAAATACCGTGAGTGACAGGAAATTAAGTGCGGGGGGAAATTCTAAACATATTTAGAATGTCTAGCCATACTTGGAATTTCTCACACTTATGAACTGTAATTATATTCCCCCATTGATGTCTAAAATGTATACCATATTTCTTTGTATTCATCCTTGTTTGGTAAAATGTTCTTATTGGAATAAAGTTTATTAAAAAACAAAGTAGAATGTCTCACTACCTTACCACCAGGTAAAGAGGGGGATGTAAGGCAAACCTGGTGTCTGTCATTACCTGGCCTCCTGCCTGCACAGGCTCCTTGAGAAGGACCGCCCACGGTGACACACTCAAATTATTCATGGGAGTAGTCCACCACCCAGGTACAAGCAGGAATATTACTCATCCATCCGCAGATACATCGACACTTCAATTTGATGGTGTGAAATTAGAATCCCAAAGCTCTGTTCCCTCTTTCCTCACTGTCACTGGGATGAAAATCAAGAAAAATATGGCTGTCTTCATTCATCATTTCTATTTTTCTTTAATTAGTTTTCATACGTCTCTAATGAATCTTCTTTTCTAGGTTTGCTTTTATTAATATTCCTTCTCAGGATTTCTTCTTTGTCTTCCTCTACAATACTTGAAAGCATCGTGTCTCAGTTTAACATCAACTTAACTGTGATAAGACAAACCCAAGTATCACAATAAGCTTTGAGATGGTTTCAGTGAAAGAAGATGAAAAGTGTTTGTGAATCCCAAAAATAAAAGTAGAGTTTGATGAAACGTCATTCTGATCTGCAAACACCTCAACAAATATATCATTCAATATTTATAGCGATGAAAAGTGGGAGCTTTATGTCCAAAAGTATTTGGGCCAGAATATCTTAACTATTTGTCTAATTTATTCCAAATCTGGTGCATATAAATTGACTTGATGAAACCTGTCTTCCAAATATCATATTTTACACATGAAATTGTGTATTTCATGTATACACAATGCTTTAATCTAATAGTTCATATTTCACTCATCCGCTCACTAAGTTTACTCGCTTTTTACGAAAAACCAACGTTCTTTGGGTGTAACTGCCTAACTGTTTGTCTGATGTGGTCTAATTTGGTGCAAATGAATCGATTCGAGGAGATTTATATCGGATTTTACTAAAAAAAAATTTTTTTATTTAAAATAAAAAAAGAAGAAAAAAGAAAATTGCTGTTTTTAGGACATCATTTCATATTTAATTTGAAGGCGTTCAATCAGGGGTATTGTATGTACAACGCAGGGGATATAAAGATTTTCCGGGATATACCCTTGCTGTGAGGGATTACAGTATATGGCTAGTTACAGCTCAAAATGTACAATGTAGTTACAGTGTAATAAAAGTAATAAAACATATGCCTGAGTCTAACAGGTACTGTAGTACAGGTGCAGAATTATTTTTGGGCTTGGTGGGCCATTTGTACAGCTGGTCCATCTTAAATGATAGAGAGCAGATACATTTTCTTAACCTTTATTTTTAATTACATGAATTAACATTGAAATACTCATCCAAAATATCTGTATACATTTCCAAACAATAAAATATATTGTTCATAAAGCTGCTACTATGTGTGAAGTCTGGACCAATCACCTTTTTACACTGGCCCGTGCGTGTCACCGTATCACCATAGGTTGATCGGTTGGCTAAGTGATAAGGAATAATGTAGAACTACAGTCTCAGACACGACCCCTTCCAGGAAAAATTGAGTGAGTCTGCAGGTAAATTTAATTGGATAATTATGATAAAAAAAACTAGAAAACAGTTCAGATAGTTGAGACTACAGCTAAATCGATGTATTGTTATCGGACAAGATGCACATAAATATCTTTAAACCGACTGCAGGATGCAATGGCTTTGTAGCCGTAAAGAATATACCACAATCCACCAGTTACTGTTTCTAATGTTGTGGCTGATTAGTGAGCGTACAGATGGGCCCACAGTTACGGAATCACATTCATTTGGTTTCTGAGCTGCTACTGTATTTTCAACTATGAGGAAAAAGGACCTGTAAAGAAAATCCATGCCTCACGTAAAAGAAAACAAACAGAAAAAAAACATTCATGTTTAGATGACATGATGATTGACAGAACAATGTGCTACTCTCTCTCTCTTGTTAAAAGTCAATGTAGCTCACTGAGCAATCCATCTCGCTCTCTGAAGATCTGATAAATTGATCGATGTATTGGTCTACATTACCAACGGCTAATATAAAGATGATAGCTGCTGTGTGTTCCTCTTAAAATGTTTTTAGCTAAAAACCGGTAGGTGACGCTTGAAAACATAAGTGTGTACCACGTACAAAAAATGGGCATCATTATTAATTCAATACGGCATTTATCACGTACATTATTTGATATTGATAAAATGGTATTAATATAAAATGAAGCTTCCACATTTTCCAGTATGAACTTCCATATTTTCCTGCCCTTGGAACTATACAAAGTCCCACATGAATTCATCGAAGTCGGTTGTTTACAGCGTTATTTTTCTTTTTTTTCTTTAAATAGAACCCAATCGGCACCTTCATATAGTCGTTATTTAAATGCTGATGTTGCTATTCACCCGTGTCACGTAACTGTACTTACTGTATAAACTATCAAAGGAATGGCTTTTTGGGGAATATGTCTGTTATGTGGTGTTGGAGTTGTTCAAGCAGGCTGCCCTGGGCTACGGACGTGCCTGAGTGTTTTCTGTTATGTGTTTGCTTCTCTACTCGATTTCAGTGCAAATGCTTGCTGCTAAGACCAGTGTAACTCCCAGATGCACATACTGCCCTACTTGTGTACAACACTGTAGCTCCAACTCATTCTTCTGACTGATTCCTGCAGAACATTTCTATATCAGAGTGCAAATAGAAAACAATATTTCAGACAATTTTCTCTGGATTTTGAATGTATCACAGTCTTCTGTTGTAACCTCCCTGACACCTCTTCTCAGGCTGGAGACACTCTGTTCCATCTATTCACTCATATTTCTGGTTTGTTGACAACAAAACTATATATTGTCATAAAAGTTTGAAAAATTTATCTAGCTTTGGCCTGGAGAAGTTGTCATCATTGGCCCAAAATAATAATAAAAAATGATTGATGGACTTTATATTTAAAGGCTACAAGTAAAAAGAAAAAGAAAAGAAATCAATTATCTACAGATGAGAAAGCCGGCGAACCAATCGAGTGTCCTTCTCTTGAATACAAAAGATCTTTCATACTAGGCAAGGCTTCACTGGCATACAGAGGCGGCAAAGGTGGACGTATTCTATACTCAAGTATAAGTATAGTTGTTTGTGCTATAAAAGACTCTGGTGTGGTATTGATCGAACCACCTTATGAGAGCAAAGTTGAAATAGTGCAGGCTCTGAAATGCACTCTTGGTATGAAAGTAAAAACAAAATCTTTGAAGGACATAAGGACATTTCTACTGGCTCTTGTATCATGCATATAATATTAGTTTGATCCGGAGGGATATAGAATGAAGTAAAGATGAATGTTTATTGCATCGGATGATGGATGATCATTAGTCCATGAGCAATGTTTTGGTGCTCAAGGAAATTAGGATAGAAGGTTATCTGGCCTGAGCCACAGAAATGAGTTTGGCCGTGGGTGGTGGTTGCTGGTAACTCTGCTGAGACTGATGAAAGATGAGTTGGAGGGGAGGTGGAGTTGGAGGGCCCAGCATGAACACCATGAATGGAGAAAATCATCTTTAAAGACAGCAGTAAGATGAAAGGCTAATGTAGAAGGTGTTGCAACTGTTGCAACTTGAGACTGAGCATGTGAAAAAGTTTAGAATGATACAGTAGATTGAGAATTGGCAGCGGCCCGAGTGTTAAAAGAGATAGTCTTTCTTGCTGAACTTTCACTAGAGTGTAATTTCAAGCAATTAGAAACTTCACTTCAACTGCAAAAATAGGGTTAGTTACTAGAAAAAAAACAAATATTGATAAATGCAATCAAATTGAATTGATTAAATAAAAGAAAATATGCCAATAGGGTAATTTTTTTTTTTTCTCGGACAGAACTCTTAAATCTAGCATAACAGACTCGCTATTGCAAGATAAGCAAAAGGCCTCAGTTTAACAAAGTTATGATTATTAAAAGCAATGAAAACAAAGTTAGTTATTTAAGAATGACTTAAAACTGAATATTTTTGTCTCTTGTATGATTGAGCTGACGGTAGGATATTTAATTTATGCCCAGTAATAGCCGTAATACCTTATTAAGACCAAGTTGGGTATATTTTCTTAGAACAAGATTTTATTTCGAATGCCACATGCCTGATGAAAAAAAAAGATTTTCGATTTCTCAAAACACCTTTCTTGCTTTTATTCTATTCCTGCCATTCACATGTACAGCATGTTTACAACATTAATTACCTTTATGTACAGAGCAAGTAGAGAAAATGGGCATTGACATCCTTCCTGTTCTTTGTCTAGTTTTTCACATCAGCTTAATATCCTGTTTTTTCCTTTGTCTTTTTAATGTGTTTTAATATCTGGATGATCCAACTGATGGTCTTTTGTGAAACTGTCTCTTCCATTCAGGCTGAAATCAGTCTTCTTTTTTCTTTCTTTTGGGTATAATGCAAAATAAAAGAAATCTATTTAAGTAATGAGCCTGTTGTGAGATGTGAGGAGAGAGAAGTTCAGATATCTGTTGAAATGGCCCGCCATTGTTTATAACTCATTAAGAAGACTATTTTTCTTGTCTACTTAGTGCCAGTCAATCACATCATCCTCCGAAGATATAAAACCCTGGTGGACCCACCAATCACCAGATCTTACTACAAGTTTTGTGGCCCATGTAGCGGGTCATGCACAAACCTTAACTCAACATTAAGTCAAGGATAGTTGTGAGCGTCTTTAGCTCAGTGGGTAGAGTGGAGACTAGGGTTTGAGCCCGGACCCTGACTCATCATGCCGTAAAAAAAAAAAAGCTCATTATATAACACTCAATCCATCTCTCCTCTGGAGTACGGTATCAACTTGAACCGGCCATATGACTACAGGAAGCAGATAGACTAAGACACTATAACTGACACTATAGAACACTATAAGATGCTATATTTCTTAAAATGATCAGTTTCTTCATTTGGCATTGCAAGCCCAAAGCATCACGCGTGTTAATGTATTTTTCATTAATCCGAGACCACTGAAGGCTGAAGGAAACAGTGGACCTCAGAAGACAGCACTAGTGAGGAATCCAAAAGAAACATCTGCTCACAACGTTTCCATCTCTATAGCAACAGCTGCTGCGGCTCCTACGGGTTTAAATGCTCCTTTGATTTTCCAGCTGCTCTGTTCAATACGAGATTCAGAGCAGTTGGACGCTGAGCATTTTGGTTTCTTCTCATTTAAGAAATACATTGCAACAAATTAAAGACAGTTTTACTACTAAACCATGAGTTTATGCCAAGAACGGACATCACGGACTGGTTAATTGAGAAATAACTCAATTAGATAATTCAAGACTCAGCAATACTAAACCTGGTCTCACTGTAAAACACGATATAGAAAATATAAGCAAAAAAACACATAATAATAAAATATAATTGTTTTCTTTTTGAGGATTCTTACCTTAAAGTCATCATCACACTAAAGTCTTTGCTGAAAGAGAATCCCCTATGGTAAATTTCCACTTTTCAACACTACCCACAAACATCCATAGGCTTGTGCAATGCCTTATATTCCCCACACCTAGTTACCATTACATTATAACCACAGCTATAACAACCAGACCACTGTACCTGTCAGCCATAGCATTACAAGCGGCAACAGCTTATTACATTTATATACACTGACCAGCCATTACATTATATCCATGAAGACCCAGGTTTACTATCAGCCATAACATTATAAACACGGACAGCTTACTATACACACACACACACACACACACACACACCAAATCATTATAACCATGACAACCGAGGTTCACTATCGGTCATAACAATATAACCACAGTCATAACCACTCTACCTATCTGCCACAATATTACAATCTCTTTAAGGTTAATACATTTACATACACTGATCAGCGATTACATCATAACAATGAAGTTTCATATTGGTTTCATCCCATTAACATGATGCTACCATGGCATGAATGTTGTTCCTTCACCATCACCATCATACAGGAGGTTGCAATAACTCCACCGTCCATAATCCAATCTGCCCCAAACATCCTATGTGGGCTAAAAGTTTCAACCTGAACACTTCTAACTGATCACTTACTTGGCAAATGTTCATGCTAGACCATTAAAAAGTAGGCTACTTGCCATTGTCAATGCCAGTATTGAGATATGAACTCAGCATCAGGCAAACACCACAATTTCTTGCAAATTCTTTTAGTTCTTTTTCAACTATTCATATGTACATACTGTATGTATGTGAGAGAAGCCTTTTAATATGTACCAAACTCTGTTTTAAGTAGTGTGATGGAATTTCATTGTATACCCTACAATGAAAAAAAGGTAACTTGAATCATGAATAGACTGCTCTTTTGGTTTAATATAGCTCTGTGAACAGTATATCTAATTTTACATTCTTCTTTTCCAACTGAGAACACCTTATATTGACATATATACATAACCTAAAGTCCACTGCACACTTATTTTAAAGTCTCCCTCACCAATGGTATAGATGGCCTCCCTAACTGCAATAAAATGGATGTTCAATATGTTTTGAAGAAATGGTTCAGGTTAGAAATCTGCTGTTGACAGTCATAACTGAGCAGTTGCCACCCTTTTATTTTGGCTTCTACACCTCTAAATTCACAGAATCCTTAGAGATTATATTCATCAAACATATTTACATTATAGCAAAGTTAAAGAGAAAGAAAAAGGTCCAAGTTAGCCTTTCCATTTTAAGTTGCGTTTTTCAACAAGCTCACTAACCAGATAACAGGCTTTAACTGGTGCACCCATAATTATGCAGGAGGGGAACTCAAGAATGAGGTAAATTGTTGAGAGTGATACAGAACACCGAGTCCTAAATTTATATGAGTGCTTGTGGAGGGGCATGAAAAATGTAGCAACACACAGAACATGGCAAAGATACAAAATGAGTTGAAAAAAAACAACCTTTAGTTAAAACACGCTGTAGACAATGGATAATGAGTACATGATGACTTTACTCAGTGCTTTACACTCTTAGAAATGAAACACTGCATTGCATAACTTATTTGTCTTGAAAGAACATAATATTTGCAACTTTGACAATCAAAACAAGGACGTTTTGAAGTCCGCCATTGCAGATACTTCGTGTTTATATGATATCTCCAAAAATATATTTTAAGTTCTTTGATTCATTTTCAGATTTTACATCCACAGAGACCTTAGTTGGAGGAAGACTCCAATTGATTTTGTGAAATATTAGTTGTTTATTTCTGACCCTAGGGGGAAGCTTTATCTCCAAATGATTTGGGGCAATAATTTCTCAACCGTTTGTCTGATTTAGATCAAATTGGTTACATATGGATCGACTTGACGGAATCTATATTGTATATATCATGTTTCACTCACTAGGTGCTGATTTCTCATGGAAAGCACTCTTTTTTTCTCACATGTCTTCACTATTTGAGGAATTCAATCAGGGGGATTGGTTGTACAATGCAGGGGATTGGGGGCTTTTCGGGGATAAACCCTTGCTGTTCAGGATGCCAGCATAGGACCATTTCCCGTTGAATCAGCCTACTTTTTTGGGACTGGTTGATATAGCCGAGTTAAGTAAATGTGATGTTTTAATTCTTAGAGTGTATTCTGGATTAGAGCCAATGAAAAACAGTATGCACTGAGGGATCTGGAAGGCTTTGCTAATCTATTGCTAAGCTTGAGGTATCAAGTTTTTCTAGCTACTGAAATGGAGAGAGAGGACAGACCTTCTTGGTACGAGGAGCAGGGACCATCCATGATGCAGCTGGGCTAGCAGAAAGCCTCAAGGCAGGAGGGCTCCCCTCTGGTGCCTCGGAGGCAAACCCCACCGTGCTGCTGCCCTACAGGGCACAATATGTCTGGCAAGGAGAGGACACAGATGGGGGAGTGTGTGTGTGTGCTGGTGGGTGTGTATGTGAATGTTTTCACAAAAGTGACTTTTGGATATGACAAATGTAAATGTAAGTTAGTGCATATTGAAGGGGGAAGGATATTAGGATGATGATGAATTTACTTTTATGTTACATGCTGCTACCCCATGGAGGTAGAAGAAAGGTTAAATAAAAGTAAAGCCAGTTTAAATAAATAATTTCTGTGGTTTTAGTTATTTAATGGTTTAAATTTTTTTTCTTGCTTTTATATGTCAATTGTGTGTCTCCATTTGCTGTGGTCCTTCATTATGTGTAGGGAATAATTTTCATATATATCTCTATCATCTCTCAAAATGGGGTATGTGGTATTAGGTTTACTGCAGGTAGCAAGTGAGATTGATCGAGTCATTCATGATTCCCAAAGTAATTCTGTCAAAATGTCATTATAATTTTCATCTAAGTTAGAAATCTGACATTACTATAGGCCTTTTCCTCAGATTTAATATTCATTTTCAGTTTTATTTTCATGTACCTACCATACTGGATCACAGGGCAACTCAAAAATAGTTCTATAAGGGTATATTGTTGAAAATAGTTTTAGAACCACTCTATAAGATTCACACTTGGTCATTAATAAAGACTAAATCAGCTGAAGCGGACAGGAATTTCACTAGTTTTGGAAATATTTCATCATTAGCCAAAATATCGAATTAAAAATTTCAACTGATGATATAGCTAAAAGAAAAGTCTTTCTTTACAATTATTCCTTAGGGAAATGCGTGCACCCAATATCAGGTTGAGACATTTCAATATCAGATTGAGACAAAAAAATCCTTAATCCTAATTATTCAGAGTGAAATCAAACAAAGACATATAACTATGTCCTTATATCCAGTGTAACTAAAATAGAAAAAAGATTCTGATTCATAATTCTAAAGAATGAGCCAGCCCAATCCAGTATTCCAAACATTTCAACATGGGCAGGAAAAAGCAATTTAGTAAAGAAACCTACCTCTGGGAGTAATGGAAATGTTTATTATCCAATAAGTGGCAGCGTATTAGTTTGTCTGAAAGAGAATAAAAGAAAGTTGAAATGAATTAAGGAAAAATACAATGAGGACATTATTTGCGTCTTTATCTTTTAACCCCCGACAATCCTTCCTAAAAAGAAAAGCTCTATGAGTGTACAGTTGTGATTGTAAAAAGGGGTAAGAGAGATGAAAAGGCTAAAAGAATGAGATAGAGAGAAAGGGAATCAGGAGGAGGGGGGAGTGAGATCCCTTTGATGTTCTCCGCTACAACACATCACAAAGTCAACTCAAAGGCCTTGTTAAAAATGCATGACATGCACACAACTAGAAAATAAGTAATGAACTTTAAGAAATAAAGATCAAGTGATTTTATACATGCCCCAACTTCAAAGAATCGACTTGGGGGGAGGAAAATAGATAAAAGTACATATCAATGCTTCTTTTTTTTCTCTCTCTCTCTCTAAAATTGCAGACTAATTATTCTTCTGTAGTAAAGAGTGGGCTGAACACTGTTGGAATTGCACCAATGAATGTACTAAAAGGAATGATTCAGTCTTAAAGAAAGGCAAACATTCAATATGACCTCCATCTAAAGATTTGGGGTAATCCTCTTGAACCTGCCACAGGAGTGTAATAGACATAGTCTTACTTTGCATTACTGCAATGGAACACCGGTTAAGGCAAAGAAGCAGATAATTGCTGCATAACTATAAGTAGCAAACAGTCATTTGAACATCCAATAAAAAAATGAAAGAATAGCCTAATTATGAGATGATGGTGGTGAGGATTCATTTGACTGGGCCAACATTGCAAACTAGAAAGACCTCTTTTCTCCTCTCCCACTTTGGCTCACATATGCTGACCCACATTTCACCATCTGGCAGTGGACACCAGCATGACACGATCAGACACCATGCAACATAATGACTCCGGTTGTATTCAGCTTTTTATCACGTTTTTCAAACACAGCCAACAGAGATATAAAGCTTATGAGCCACACACAGAAGATATGGGAAAGAGAAGTAGAATCTACAGGTCAAGAAAAGAGGTAACTATTTAGCAGTATGGTCACATGGAGAAAAAGAGTGCTATAGATGCAATGTTTGCTTTGAGAGTGCCGATGGAGAAGGCCAGAAGGAGTTGCATTGTGTTTTTGTCAACAAAGACACAACAGAGTGCCATGGGAGGAATTATTGGATTGAGGAAGTGTGGAGTGACAGAGAAATATGTCTGAGTGGTACTGGATACGTATGAGAGCAGCATGACAGCAGTTGGGTCGTGACGTAGGAGTGACAGATGGGTTCAAGGTGGAGATAGAACTGCACCGAGGATTGGCTCTGAGCCCCATCTCGTTTGCTATGTTGATGGACAGACTGACAGATGAGGTCAGCCAGGAGACCCCATGGACTATGATGTTCATGGATGATATTGTGAAAGTAGTTGAAAGAAATCCTGGAGAGGTGGAGGTATGTGCAGAGGGAAGAAAGACAATCGCACCAAAACAGTAGAGTAGAAGTGAAGAAGGTGCAGGAGTAAAAGAACTTGGATCAACTTTTCGGAGCAATCGGGAGCACAGGGAAGGGGTGAAGAAGTGACAGAAGAGTCACAGTCACAGAACAGTCAGAGAGTGAAGGGAAAAGTTTACACGATAGTAGTGAGAGCAGCTCTGCTGGATGGTTTACAGACAGCGGCTCTGACCAAAAGACAGGAGGCAGAGCTGGAGATGGCAGAGCTCTAGATGTTCAGATGTTGTTTGGGATTGATGAGGATTAAAAACGAGCACAACAGAGGTACAGCCGTGGTTAGATGTCCTAAAGGAGGGATATTGGATCTACTGGTAAGATGATGTAGATGGAGCTGACAATCAGAAGAAAAAGGGGAATACCAAAGAGGACATGCAGTTGGTCGGTGTGACAGAGCATAGCGCAGAGGACAGGGGAATATGGAAACAGATGATCCACCGTGGCAACCCTTAAAGCGAACAGAAGAAGCGGCTGTCTCTTTAAAGACATTCAGGCTTTTGGGGATAACGTGATGAATAATTTTTATATTAGGTGTCCTAGTGCGAAATTTCATATTTTAAACATTGCTACCAAACTGCACCCGATGCTGAATGCTTGAGAATAAAAAGCAGGAAAGTGAAATCTACAGGTATCTGCTAATCATGTTTAAATATATCTGACAAGAAGGTACGATCCGTTTATTTAACCTTCTATTACCATCAGAATGTTTTGCAGTGAAGTCTAATTTCAAATGACCATATTAGCGAAGAACTGTCATTTCCTTCCCTTTAACCTGCCTCTCTTTTTTTCTTTGTCCTCTTTAGTCAATGTTAGAAAAAATAATCCACATCCTTTGAAATCATTTGTAGCTTAAGTCAATGAATGCAACCATGAGCCCGTGGTGGCTAAAGCTCAGGAGCATATGAATAAATCATCACAGAGAAAAGGGGGGAGAAAGAGGGGAGGAGTGGAACAAAACTAGATCCATTTACCCCTCAGGTCTCCCTATTCCCCGAAAATGTAATCGGCTTAACCCATGGTGTTGTTGTGGGTTCTTTAGCATGAGCCTAACTGTGCCAAACCAGATCCCACCAAGGCCAGAGAAAGGCAAAAATCAATACCATACAACCTCCGACTAATGAGATTTCCTCCGTTGTGTTGTAACCAACAAGGATGTGGGCTTGTGTGTATTTGTGTGAATATTCTAGTGCATGTGTATTGCATGCCCTTGTGCTCTGCATGTGTGTCTGACTAAGTATGCATATTTGGTATGGAGGGTGGCGGGGGGTAAACGCGTGACATTTCCTCACAGCTGGGCGCATCTTGGGCATGCTCGGGGGTAGAAAATAATATGTTCATGCCTAGGGAGGGGGATTGAAGAGAGGGAAATGTGAAGGAAGTATGAGAGGGACCGGGATGAGAAAAAAAGAGAGAGAGCCATAAATGCCTCCGGTTCCCAACTGTGGTGGCAATCCAGAAAGGTGTTACAGGAGGGTTAGTCCTCTTTCATCTGTCTCTTGGCAGGGTTTATATTCTCTCTAGCAAGCGCGCTGATTAAATATTAAGCTGAATCTAGAGAGCGCGTGGAAGGAGACGACGGGAGGTGCTACATGGAGATGGTGAGAATTTGAGAGCGAGAGGGGGGAGACAGGGAGACAGAAGACCACAGGAGGTGCAAAGTCTCTCTGGCCGTGTGGTGAAACGCAGTGCAGCCCAGACATGCCTCACATGGCCTTTTTACTTGGCCATTTTAAAAAGCAACTGCAGGAGGTGAAATTACCTCTCAATTACTGCTGATAAATCTATGTAAGGCTTTGGGGAGGTACTGCTTTTAAGCGGCTAATGGGGGTAATTATAAATGAGACAATGGGGTTATGAGGAGGGCTTTGTGTGCTTTTTTTCATCATCCTAAATTACATTTTCTTTTTTTTTAAACACCATGATCTTGTAGTTCGGAAACAATTGACCTTCTTTTGTACCAACAGCCATAAACTGTAAAACTCAGGTTCGGGCCACATCCGGCGGGACTATATCTAATTTATGTATCAACTAACTCGCTGGTATACAGCACCAAAACCACGGATAAGACAAGTCCCGGCGCCTCATTCGAAAGCGTCAACGCTTCCCTCCTCCCTGCTCCTCTGTTATTATCAGCGTTTATCCAGTCACTCTTATAACATTTAGGCTAATCTTTACAAGAGATGGTAAGGATCCCATTAGGGGATATAGAGGAGTATTTCCTTTATTTCAAACAATTAATAATAAACGTATTAGTAAGTTGCACGCACATAGTGAATAGAACACACTTTTTAATTTGTCAAACTGGCAAGATTCATTCAGGTCCATCAGCTGTTTGTCAGAGCTTTTGTGCTAAAAACAAGAAAACACATTAAGTCGCTTACACTTAATGTGAAAAGCACCGGGAGGCTATTCATCCATTCATTCATTCATTTAAAATGTACTCTTCTGGCTGTTATTGATGCCTGTGAATAAACATGTTTCATTGGATATTATTCTGTTAAATTCTGCTGATAGAGGGGGGGGGATAATACTAAGTTATGCTGATCTATTTTGATTTGAATCTG
This sequence comes from Lophius piscatorius, assembly GCA_009660295.1. Taxonomy (NCBI): domain Eukaryota; kingdom Metazoa; phylum Chordata; class Actinopteri; order Lophiiformes; family Lophiidae; genus Lophius; species Lophius piscatorius. Next base: position 34,275 of record VRLP01003272.1, on the reverse strand, counting down.
TAATTTGAGAATTTTCTATTCGGTTGGTTTTTTCAGAATACTATAAAATGAGTAAATAAAATAAGAATAAAATGATCATTATACCTTGGATTTAACTTGACCAATTTAAGACTCTGCGGCCTTTGATGTGTTCCCCATCTTTAATTTTTGCCCCTTTTGTGATTGAGTTTGACACCCCTGCTCTAGTTGGGAATGAAGTGGAATTGTCAACTCAAAAACTGCATTATCATGGATCATTCATGAATCATTATCAGAACTTAGTGCGAGGAATAACTGGGATGATTTTGCACATTTCTGACGCTATCTCCAATTGTTTTTCGGCCATAATTTCTCGATGGTTGAACCGATTTAATCCAATTTTGATGCATATGAATCATCTGATGGACAGCTTTCTTGTATTTTACTCTAATAGTTCATATTGACTCACTAGGGGGAATGTTTTAACAAAAAACACTGTTGGACAGATCTTTAAAATAACATTTAATTGGAGGAGTTAGTTCGGGGGATTAGTTCGCACAACACAGGGGATTGGGTGTTTTCAGGCATATACCCTTGCTCTCGGGGATTTCAGCACAAGCTTAGTTATTATTAGATGTAGCATTATTAATTGACGGTATTTTTATCATCTACAATAATATGATCACTATATTATAGTGATTATTCTCAGGCACTTGTTTACATTGACCTCTTATATACTTGACAACATTACCTCTAAATATCCAATAGTACTTGAAAGTACTGCTTTCATGTGAAGTACGCTCACTATCATTTCGTCATCTTGTTATTATCATGTGCAACAGTATGCTCATTATCATGTTCTTATTCTTAGGCACTGGTTTAAATTTTGTTCTAAAACGTGTTACTACATTATGTATATTATCATGTCCATATGTTACAGTTTTAATATTATATGCAATGGTATGCTCATTATTATGTCATAATCATGTTATTATCATGTGCAACAGTATGCTCATTATCTTGACGTTATTCTTAGGCACTGGTTTATTTTTTTTCTTAAACTTGTTACTACATTATGTATATTATTATGTACATATGTTACAGTATTGATATTATATGCAATGGTACGCTTATTATCATGTCGTTATCATGTTATTATCATGTGCAATAGTATGCTCATTATAATCTTGCTATTCTTTGGCACTGGTTTACATTTAACAGTATTAATATAGCAATAGAAGCTCGTTTTCATATTGTGATCATGTTATTATCGTGTGCAATGGTCATTATGTTATAATAACACCGGTTTTACATTTACCTCTCATGTGCAATTTATTGTAATTCCACTTATATTTCATAATTTTTCCATTACACATTGATTGCAATTTTTGTTACTGTGATTTTGGAGCAACCTCTGCTAAACAACTTTGTAATCAATCAGCAAATGTTTAACTTCAGTAATTCCGGTGTAGGGTAACATATTCACTTGCTTTTTGGAGCGAAATGTCTTAAGAGGTTAGTTAGGTTAGCCATGAATATGTATCAATATCACACATTGTCTGACTCTTAGTTCAAACATACGGAACTTGGAGTACTGTGCGTCAGGGGATGCACATGAATCAAGTCTCAGCAGTGAGTCTAATGCAATGTATCATGAATAACTAAAGACAGCTTGCTATATTCAACATAGGGACTCCTGAAGACTCCCTGTAATGGTTTAGCTGTGCTAAGTGCTATGGTCTCACCCCTAAGAACTCACAAGGATTACCATGCCCAAGACAGCCTGCAGCTGGGTAATAGAAAGCATACACATAACTACAGGAGACGCTGAAATATATACACCCTTAAATTTACAGAGAATTCCTTGAGCATTCCTTATGCAAGTACATATACACATATGAATGCAAGTATGTATGCACATATCTATGCAAGTCCATATGCACAAATCTAAATGTATATGCAAGTACATATGCACATCTATATGCAAGCACATATGCACATATGCACATGTATATGCAAGTACATATGCACATTTCAATGCAAGTACATATGCGCATATGTGTGCAAGTACATATGCACATATTTATGCAAGTACATATGCGCATATGTGTGCAAGTACATATGCATATATGCACATATGTAGGCAAGTACATATGCACATATGCACACATCTTTGCAAGTATATATGCACATATCCACATGTATATGCAAGTACGTATGCACATATGTTGGCAAGTACATATGCACATATGTATGCAAGTACATATGCACTAAAGCACATATGTAGGCAAGTGCATATGCACATATGTATGCAAGTGAATTTAAAGTGCGTTATAAATTAAATATATTATTATTACTATTATTATTATTATAGGCATATATGTATGCAAGTACATCTACATATATACACATATATATGCAAGTACATCTGCACATATGCACATATGTATGCAAGTACATTAGCACATAAGTAAATATGGACATATATACATATCTATGCAAGTACATATGAATGACATGATTAAGGAAGTATATAGTGAAAATAAAGAGTGAGCTTTGGAAAGTGCAGGGGGGGAACTTTCACATTGTCCTGCCACCTGCTGTCTTAACTGCAACCTTCAAATCATCACTGGATATGACAGGTTGGAAGGTGGCCTGTCAATTAGGATCCTGAGTTTCAAAGAGAAATAGAGGTGTGTGTGGAGGGACAGGTTGTGATGATAGTTTACAAGTGAGAAAGATAAAATAACAGCCTTACAGTGTCGTGGTGGACACTTTGGGACATACAAGTCATTGGGACAAGAGAAAGGGATCAGAGAGACGCGATGAAAGCAGACGACATAAAGTAGAGAATGATGGTGCTTGAGTTAAATTGGACCCTCTCCCCCATACACGGCCACTTCACAATGACTGGCAAAGAAATAAATGCTCTGAACAGGACCCACAGAGGACCCGAGTTTGTGTGTATCTGAGACAGAAAAATGACATAGATGGTCTTGGATAGTGAGGTGGATAGAATGAAAATGTGTGAAAGTAAGTAAGTAAGAGAGAGAGAACACTCTGTGGGTTAGTGGGAGGGAGCTTTACTGCTCAGAAAGACGGAGAGGGCCAGATTAAGCATCAGAGGTATTCCACACAAAGTAGTTTTCCATCAACAATGAACAAAGATTAAACCAAACAAACCAATTTTAAAGATACATTTCAATAGTATCCGAGTAATTCAAAGGGTTTTTAGAACTACAGTGGCTCCCTTGAATTGAGCTTGCAAGGTAAGTTGACGCAAAGAATTTTGCGATGAAAATGTGCTCTGCAAAAACAGCTAAACTAGAAAGGAGCCAATATTCTTAAAAATAATCCAATTGTCTTACATTGGGCAAAAAGCTCAACGTTCTAATTAGGTGAACCATTATGATTTACTAGAATAATTAAAACTATCATTAAATTCTTGATTGCTTCTAAAAGACCCCAATGAACATTAATCCAGACCAAATTTAAGGATTTAAGGAAATAGGGGTTTCAACAAGCAATGAAAACTCAATACTTTAAGATAGAATTCAGAAAAATGGTTTAGAATCATTATTTTAGTCCTGTGATATTAAGTCTTTTTGACTGTAAACATTTTCATTTAAACTAAGAAAAATAAATACTCTGAATGAACTTTCAAATATCATGGAAAGAATTCCCATACGATTATATGGGTTTAAGGTGACTAAGTGGGTAACATGGTGGTGCAGTGGATAGCGCAGGGGTTCAGTGGGATAGCGCAGTGTAGCAGTGTGGTAAAGCAGTGGTGCAGCAGAGTAGCGCGGTGGCCTTACTCTTACTCTTACTTGTAATAATGTAAAATGTAAAGCAGTAGCTCAGTGAAAAAAAGGAAGAATATGAAGAAAAGGTGTGAGATATTATTTTATATATACACAATAATGTCTGACATGAAATATTTGTAAACCGTAACAACACAGCAAGTCCAACATAATAACACTTATGTCAAAATCATAGCATCCAGATATTGAATGATTAAAACAACATACGAAAGAACTTAAGAGATTTAAACAGATGTAACTTGTAAGTGATTAAACATACTTTTGTATGACTCTTAGCCTATTTGTTGACTGTTCCTGAACTCATTAGCTGCTCTATTGCTCATGCAAAGAGCTTGCAGTGCAATAAGGTCCTAGGCAACAGCATTTGCATCTCCAGTCGCAGCCTTTCTTGCAAGAACACTTTGTCAGTTCCTGACAGCTTGTCACAAATGGTGCTAGGTTAATCCAGAATACCTGCTACTTGTCTTCTTTCTTTCATCTGCCTGCAAACAGCTGGACTGTAGGTCTCTGGATTGGATGTCGTCGTATCATCTCGACAGCTTTCGGAAGATGGATTGATTCTCCATACTTGATACAGAGGTATTGAGAGACGGATCTTACACCCTTCTAAAACTAGCAGATCATCATGTCCTTGACGTGGCTCTTGTAGGTCAGGCACGCAGGGACACATCTGGTCCATCAGTCATGTATCAGTTGATGAGGACAGTTGATGTAATTTTACCGCAGGTTCTTAGCATAGAGCATGTCACTCTGTGGGAAGATGGGTGGATATAAACTCTACTACTTTACTTACTTTACTACTCTACTACTACTTCTCTCTCCTCACTCACCAGTGCAACCATGCCAATGCACCCCCCTACCTGAAAGAACTACTCGGGCTTTCTGTTCTGCTGCCCCATGTCTGTGGAATGCCCTCCCTGACGATCTGAGGGCTCCACAGATGACAGAGACTTTTAAAAAATGACTTGAAACTTTCCTTTTGACAGAACCTATAACATTTAATTACATTTAAATAACAGTGCTCCTTTTTGGTCATATTTTTATATTATTTTATTTTTATTTTTTTTATATTTTTTTCTGCTTTTACCTTGTAGTACTTTGAGATTTTCATCCAAATGTAAAGTGCGTTTTACATAAAATGTATTATTACTATTATTATTATTATTATTATTATTATTATTATTATTACTTTCAACTTTTGTTTCACTTTTGTAAATCATCAATCTCAAGCAATTGGGTTTCATTCTTCTCTTCTGTCTGTCCTGCTTTACTCTAGTCTTGAGTTTCCAGGTACAAATTAGCTAATTTGCACCACCTTCCATCCACCTTTCACTTTCCTCATCACCATCCTAAGCCTTTTCTTGGTCCTTGTCATTAACTACTAGCCTTATGTCCACATCTTCATCAAGAGTTCTATTAACACTACTTCACTGCCTACCTGGTCCACAAATCACTCTAATCTCCAAGTTTTAACCAAGTCTCCACACATCAAAGTTTATGGAGTGAATATCCATCGAGTATGATACACCAAATTAGCCTGCTTTGGCAATAGCAATATACAGTATGGTGCTATGGCTGATAGGAAATGGATGTAGGGTCAAAGGTTTATGGCCAGCAATTGGGGTGCTGTGGCTCTCTTTATTGTAGCTTCATCACTACCAACCCCCTCCCTGGTGCTGCCTATGATTGCTACCTGATATATGCCACCCGCTGACAGGTGCCAAATTAACCAGATGATCAGTGGTATTCACTTCACCTCTCATTAGTTGTAAAGTTATGGCTGATTCCTCTTTAAATATCTACATCAAAACCAACATGCAGAGCTCAATGTGAAAACACTCACAGCAGTTTGACTTGATAATCAGGGGCAGAAAAGCCACGCTGAGGTGCCGATGTGGTAGCCAAATGATTATATACATGGATTATGTAGGTCGATTATGAAAACATTTCACAGACAGGTAGTGATGAGAGGATCGATAGATGAACAATTCAGCTTTTGAAATCAGACTGATAACGGAAATACACTATCAAAAATTTTGTGCTTAGTCCAACTTTTTTTTACAGCACAGATGGACCTCACTTATGATACAGCCCAAAATGACCATGTAATGAAGACTGAATATGGATTTTTTTCATCCGCCACGGGTTTCAAGTGATGCTTACAGAAGCCCAGTCCTAGCTAAGTGGGAAGACAGACATTGCTCAACAGCCAAAATGTTCTGAGTAAGAACATTGCCATCTTGATTGATGACATGGAGTTAGCACAGTCATGATCAAGTGCTATCGCGGTATCGAGTTCCTTTCCACACAGCCGCCCACCAGAGCCTCTGAAAGAAAGTTTTTGGACTGATCATTTATCCAGCTTGGTGTTTGTATTTACCGGTTTGTACTTTGAAACTCTACAGCAAATGGTCTGATTATGACTCCGAAGATCAACAGTTAACATGCATCCCTTCTTTAGTCAGAAGAATGCAGTGAAATATTAATCATTGGTAGGAATGCTGACTTAGGATGGACAACAAATGATGATATATTATTAACCTGTGGTTGACCATTTCACCTACATTGAATTTTTTTTTACTTTGCAATGGAGCCTGAGTACCCTTGTGGAACGCATGCAAAAATCCCAAAACTCGACAGGTGGATTTCAATCCAGAACCAACTAAAAAATGCTAAAAGCAATTATGCTAGTTAACGGGTTTGCAAAGCATGGACACCAAAGTGAAATTTAGGAAATTTATGTTTCCTGAAAAGGAGACCTTATCTACAACCTCCAAAATCAAATTTCCTCATTAACTCTTCTTCACTCCAAAGAGGGTTTCATAGGAGAAGGGTTGATCTCAGAAAGACACAACTGAGTGTTCACCGCTTTATCACGAGTTAAGACTACCCTGAGCACAGTACTTTCCTCCTGCAAATGTACCTAGAGGGATAGAAAGGAAAATAAAGGCATTTATTCACCTCCACAACATAAAGTGGAGTGAAAAAAAATAGCTTGTCACCTGAACACCCACCAAGACTGCTCCAGTCAGAAGATTATTTACAGCATATACGACAGAAATCAATACAAAGTCACTAAGTCGAAGATCAGTCATCAGCCAAACACAGTCCGGTGCGGGACTACGGCTTGAATATGGAGCTTATTTCCGGCCAAAACATAAGAAGAAAAACATGTTCTGCAAACTCAATGTGATCCTCTGAATCACTAAAATTAAACTAATTAATGTTGTTCCATGAATTAAAAACTTGCCAAACAAACAACATTTTATATACTTTATGTATTTATATGTTATAATTCATCATAACAAAATAATCAAATACAGAATATCTCAAATGTACAAAAAGTATTTCTCCCAATGTCAAAAATGATCACATCAACCTGCCATGCTGTAGATCTTGACAAGTATTCTGAGTACTTTGCCCTCCACCAAGCAGGAAGCATTACGCCTAAATTGACACAGAACTCCAAAACTCCAAATATGCCTCCAGGGAATTATAAATGGGTAGGTGGTTTTCAAAGAACTGGCAGTAATAGCAGAGCCAAGCTGTCATTTATCATCAGTCACAGAATGAATTTTTTTTTACATTTTTAATGCAAGAAAGTAATCATTTAATTTGTGGAATGTGATTGCCAACATTGTGGCGATCCTGCTGCTGCTCACCAGGAGGTAACTTAATCAGATGGTCATTCTGCCCTCTGACCAACGTCAAACCACATCGCTGGCAGAAATGAATTAAACCAAGCAGAAAGCCATCATTTCTGCAACACAATGTGAGTTCCTCTAGAATATGCCTGAACAAGCAGCGGCTGGAACAGAGAGGAACATCATTGGAGCACTTCTCTGACAAAATGATCAGTATGATCAGACATTCATTTCATCAATTGAAGAAAATAAAAATTGGATTTCTCCGTATGTTGTGTACGTTGCTCGGATGACAAGTAAGATTCATTGTTTTTTTTTTCTCAGTACTGTTTTCAATTAAACCTTAGTCTTAATCTTGTTTCAGATGTCCTCATTATATCCCTTGAAAGGTTTGGATATTATGGAATATGACATGGAATTGTTACTCTTTCAGGTGAGCTTTTTACAAAAATCACCGTTATTCAGAATTAACTTTGACAGACAGGGGATTGGGGGATTTGCAGGGATATGCCCATGCTTTCAGGGGCAACAGCGTAGACTTAGTTTATGTAATCATATTTTGTCAACTTCATTAATAATTTTGTCTTGTTGTTGCCATTGTCTGTAATTGCTTAAAAGTTAGGGAATTTTAATCATATGTTAGTCAAGCATTTCAGCTTGTTTTTGACATTGAAACATAATTTGAGTTTTTCCAAAAACACGTTGTAATTATAATTTCAGCCAATAATTTCAACTTCAAATTCTTTCTTTATTTTATTCTTAAATCTTCACATATTTCACACAATATGCATTTCAACATTATCTTATGAGGAACAGATTAAATGATTAAGAATGTAGCTTTGCAGAAAGTGTCTGGTCTGATGATGCCACTTTAGAGACCACCACAAGAGAATCTTCTCATCGATTTGGCAGCAAGACCTCTAATCATTGTCTTGAGAGGATAAAATTGGGAGAAGCCAGCTTTCCTGAGGGAAACTTAAGAGGAACCAGCTACAAGATGGTTCTATGATTATTTTGCCACTATAATTTTACTCTGTGGAAGTTTTTGGTATACGAGATAAAATTTTGGTGACGTTATGTTATGACCTTTCAACATGAGGTGAGTTTTGTCTGCAGTGCTGTCAATCAAATCTATCTGCTGTGCTCTAACTATAGCTACCTCTTTCTGTTTCACTTGTCTGGGCTTGTCAGTAAATGTGTGTTCACATTATGGAAGGAATTTCTTACAGACAGCTGAGCACGACAACATGAACAAGTTGAAATAACGTGAATTATGTAGGCTAGCGATCTCGGAAAAATTAGTCAGTAAAGTCATTTAACTTTCCTGCAGCCTAAGGCGTGGTATTTCTTATTTGTATCCCCCTCGACACACTTTTGAAATCAATCCAGCACCCTTGGCTAAAAAGCATTTGAAACAATCCCTTGGTCACACTAAAAAAGATCAGTGATGCCTCCAGGGATCCTGTGAAGTGTTAATGCACTAATACCACAACAGAGCCACGTTTCACCAGCGGAATTAACCTTTTCAGTCTGAAAGGAGTGAGGTCTTTTTGGATTTTTGCTATTTTGCTGATTAACATTCGGCCTTGCAGTAAAAATGACTGCTGGAAAAAATTAAATAAAATAGAGTTCCCCACATGTGCTGTTTAACATCACAAGATGCTGGAGTTTATTCACATTTCTTCAATTTTAATTAATTTTCTTATATAGTATTTGATAATACATTCTCTCAAAATATTGTCAGGTGTTTGTTATTGTGCCCTTTTTTAAGCATTGAGCACACTGTGATATTCTTACCTCTTCCAAGAGAACAGAGAAATCAGTGATTGACGCTCATATGACATTATGCATTGCATTGAATATAAACCTTAAATATATTGATGAATGACTGAAAAAAGAAACTTATAATTTAAAGGCTCTTTCTTTTTCACTCCCAAAGTGAATGAAAATCTGCAGCAGAGCATAACCAACAAAAAAAAAGTCTGTGAATGCCTGTGAGCAAAAATAATTGATCGCTTAAGTCCTTCATAACCATCCACTCACAGAAACTCTCTCACACATTGACCATCCCTCTTCCACAAGCACACTTGCACACTGAAACACACACACTTCCCATCCCGTTATGGTTGAGTGGTTTGGAAGAGCAAGAGCAGCAGCAGTAACACTGAAGCTGTCTGCTTTCCTCTGTGCTCTCGCCTCTCACCTCCTGCCATTTTAGCCTCAGTGATTTCATTAGTCCACCTGAATACAAATGCACAAGTCGCTCTTCTGCTTTGTTCTCATCCGGCACACGAGGACACCACTGCAACAGGCGTTACAGTCAGAGTATAATGGGAAAGGAAAGGGGAAGCAGAATAACAATAAAAATCAGATATGATGCCGCGTGACAGCTGGTGTGACGCTATGCTGGTGTTGTTTTCTGTGTCTTGACATAATTCTTTCCCACCTTCTTCAACTGATGTCACTCTGCCTTTGCATCCCTTTTTCAACCTCTCATTCTGGTTTCCGGTCTGATACTATGTCCATCTGCGTAATGTCCCTTTATCTAAATTCCTGTCTTACTATATTTGAAATACACCTCTCCTTCAGGATGATCATGGTAACTGATTGAGGAAGTCTACTTTATACAATGATTTAGTCTTTGACATGAGAACCAGTATATGACCATGTTGGGATTGTTCTGTGAAATAATATGACAAAACTATACAATTCGCATGACTCCAGAGATGAAAGTTGGTCCCACACCTTTCTTCCGACTCAGACAGACCTGCGAATGAATTTCGGGCACTTCCTGACTATGGATGGACATATTTACAAACATAAGGATCCGAGTAACTTTAACAAGGACCAAATTGTGATGGCTACATGAATGAATGTCAGAGTATCTCAAAACCGTAGTCATGTTAGGAGCTACCGATCGGCAGCAGTTAGTACCTTACAAAGTAGTCCGAAGAATGTCAACAATTGCACGGTCAAGGGTGCCAGGGCAAAATGATGAATGTTTGGGAATTAAAGCCATACTGTGTTATCCAATCACAATGAAAAGATACTATAACATTACTTAATGCTAGTACTGATAGTAGGGTATGAGAACACACTGTGCATCACGGCTTGTTTTGTATGTGTTTGCATAGCCGCTGACCTTTCAGAATACCCATGCACACCACTATAGACATGGCTAACAAGGCAAGATGAATCAGGTTTTTTCAGGTCCTACAATGGGGAAATTCCTTTACACCATGTTGATGGCTGGATGGGGAAGAGAGGGCCCGAGGATGAACCATGGGGGGAAGGCAAACTGGGGGAGACAGTGCTATGCTTTGCTTGGAAACCTTGGGTCCTGCCAATAGTTCAGATCTGGTTGGAAGAACACAATGACTTAAAGGTGTTGACTTTGCCACGAAATCCCCGGATATCGATCCAGAAAAGCATCTGTGGGATGTCCTGGATAAAAGCTCAGATCCACGGAGACCCGTACTTCTTACTTAGAGGGTTCAATGATCTGCTGCTAACTTTGTAGTCCATGCCTCCATGGGTCAGAGCTGTTTTGGTGGCAAAAAGGGAACCTAAACAAAATGCAGGTGGTTATGATTTTATGGCTGAACATACACAGGCTTATGTTTACACCATAGATCTAAATTCAAAGCATGTGATGACATAGGACAGCATAGCCAAAGACTATTCTGATGATCTGCACAGAAAGGGTTAACTTTATCCATCCATCCATTTTCTTATGCTTATCAGGGGCAGGTCACGGTGGCAGCAGGCAAAGAAGGGCATTCCAAGACGTACCTCTCCCTAAACCAGATTAGAGCCATGGTCCCTCCAGCAAGCTCTTGGTCAACCCCCAGGGCAGAGGCAACCGTGGGTTTTCCACCTCGGCCTTCAGCGCTATTTGCCCGCAATTAAACTGTCTTCAAATAACTTCACACTAGTAGCGACACTTTGGCTACAGTCTGGTGTCCGACTACAAATCCAGCCCATATTCAAAGAGATAATAAGAATTATCTATTGGAAAAAAGTGTTTAAAACGAGATTCAACTGCCATGAGGGATATGACACTATTACACAGAATGACATGATGCTGAATCACCAATAGAGGTCACAAATCTCACATAACTATCATTACTAACTGACAAACGCTCAACAACCAGTCACATTTAGTCATGCCACCACCAAGAGAGAAACAAAACCATAAAATGTGAGGAGAATTTAACAGTGTTTTCGAACAGACTGGTAGCACAATCAAATGTGGCCAGAGGCACACTGGCGCCACCACACTTCATTCACACCAAAACACCAGCACCCCTCTAAAGCAAGCAACTATCAACAGATATTTAAAATATTTCAAAATTATACTAGTAATTAATACTGTGACTGATGACAAATGAAGTTAGAAAACAGGGTCATAAATGACACTGGTGTGTATCAGTTCCATTTCCTTTAACGTAGAGGTCCTATTTTTCCAAAAAGTTTGAATTAGTTGAAAATGAGCGCACACCAACATCAGAAGATATGAATGAAGCGCCTTCCTCATACCTAATACTGATGCACTATGAGCCCACCTTTAGAACATAACCAAGCCTAACAGGCATACCGTGGTATGTCAAAGAACACTGGCCAAATGACAACTTTAAAATTAGATTGATTAAAAAACAACTTTCTCGCCCCAGTGTAGATGTTTCACGCAGAGACTGCAGTGGAGAAAACTGATTGAATTAAAGAACAAAGCTCACTTATATGATCTCAGGGGAAGCAGCCAGGGAGAAAACCAATACAATCACATCTATAAACAGGTGGAAACAAACAATTTAAATACATGCAGTATCATTTAAAAAGTTTATTTAATAATATTGTTTTTTAATTTTCTGACAATGTCTGGGAAAGAAGATAATGCCATGGTTGGCCCTTTGCCAACCACTGCCCCAAGATCTGGTCTCAGTTGGACGTGCCGGAAAAACCTCCAAAGGAAGGCACCTTTTGAGCTTTTTTCAAGCTTCCTCCGGATGTTTGCGGTCCTCACCTTATCTCTAAGGCTGAGCCCAGCTTCCCTTTTAAGGAAACTCATTTCAGACACCTTTATCCTTGACCTAATGCTTTGGATCACTCCCCAGAGCTCATGACCATAGTTGAGGGTTGGAACGTCGATGGATTGGTAAAGTGAGACATTGCCTTGAGACATTTTCTTTTAGTGGAGAATGGTCTTTGAATCTTCTGGAACAATGTACCTCAGTAGCCTGGAAGCAAATGCTCTGCAGCCCGGTGGCTAACTGGTACTATAATTCAGGGAAAATTAAACACTAAATAATAATTTCTTTTAGTATAATCACTTAATTATTATTGCAGCAGTTAAGACCATCATTAAACTATCAGATAAAGACAAATCATGGGGTCACTGTCTCCTGTTGCCCATCAATAGAAATGTCTAAAGCACAGAAAAAGTTGACTGTTATTAAACATTATATAAAGATCCAAGAGGATCACACTTTCTCCGATCACAGTCTACTGAAATCTGAATGGAAACTGTTCTCACACCACCCATCTCTGTATCTTTCATTCTTCCCATCTGTCTCTCGGTGAAGATTGGTATTCCCCCCCACGTCCTCACCAACCGAAAACATCACTCTCATCAAAAGCCCTCATCTTTGATCAGGTCTTCAAAGGAGCATGTCATCAAAGTCTATCAGGTAAGATATAAACTGTGAAAAGAGGGAGGGAAAGGAGCAGAGGGAGGCTGTGCAAACACATGCAGTCACAGGTCCCAAATGACTAAATGTTACTGATAATACAGCACAGGAACTGCTGTTAGATCCAGATATGATGGCAGTGGCATGGTAAGACGCACACTAGATACCCGCTAACAGCAGGAGAATGGCATTGAGTGGCAATTGAAATAGTTACAACAACGAATAGAAAAATGGCCTCTCTGCAAGGAAACGTGAACATTAAGCCCATACTATTTGTAACATGTTCCAATATTACACGCCATAAGAGAGACTCTAGAAAATTGAACCGTTTGTCAGGCATGAGGAAGAAAAGAATGTAGTTTGTCTATTAAATAATAGTGGACATAGAAGAGAAATGATCTCCATAGATATACGCAACTTGCTGATTTTTTCTCAATTTAAAAGAGACAAATTGGTACATTGCATTATTCCAGTTTTCCGGTGCTGAAAAATGAATGCCATGTCACCTACGGCTGCAAAGCTAACTGTTTGCTTAATATAGGAGGGAGCGACACCGTAAGAGAGAGAAGAGGGGTCTAAATGGCTTGATGGAACGAGAGAGGAAGAGTGATAGAGGCTTCCGAGGAATTGTGCCATCTGCATGTGAATGATTCTCACCCGGGGAGATATCTTTCGGAGAAATTAATGATCTCAAGAAAGCAGAACAGCGCCTGGGTGCTCCATGAAACAAAGTCTCACATCGACCTCTTTCTCCTTTGCTTTTTGTACTCAGCCAGATATTAAATGTCCACAGGCCTCCTCTGGCAACGCTGTGCGCATCCGCTTGTTTAAATATAATCATTTCAGGGGAACTAGAAGGCATTTGGTGAAAGGGTCATAATCAGAGAACAGAAAAGAGGCATAACTTTAAAAGGGAGAGTGAGTTTGAGACAGGGATCAGGTAAAAAAAAATATCAGTAACAAAAAGAAAAAGTAAGTCTGGTCTCAATAGTGCTGACATCCAGCTGAGACCTCTGCACCTGGGAGGTGAGATGTGGTAGTTAAAGGAGCAGGAACAGGCCATAAAGGATAATCAGCCCTGCATTGTGGAGACCTCTATTTCTTACTCCATACCTCATTATTTCCTTTGTAGACATGTCAATTTCCGGAATGGCAAAGCTATGTGAGAATAGTTCCCCCGATGGTTTCTCGAAAAATTTTCTTATGCTTGTCTTGCTACAAGTTTGAGAAACCTAAAGTGATAGTTTACAATAAGTGGGCTATAACAATGTAATATAATTATAAGAACATGTATAATTCAACACGTTACTGTTGAATAAAGTAGGTTTGACGTAGTAAAAGTAACTAAATTAGACCTACACCAAGTTAAAAGTTCAATCAACCCCATAAATTAAGTTGGCCCTATTCCAAGGAACTAAGTGGAATCAACCCGAATAACAAACATGTACAGAATAAAAGATAACTAAGATAGTGTCATGCTTTGTAATTAGTTTGTTAGTTTTCATATTGTTTACTGATTGCTTCTCCACTCTGATTGTCAAAACCTGGGTCTTGTTAAAACCCTGCCTCACAGTGTATTTAAGCTGTGCTCCCCTCTCCACCTGTGCCAGATCCTGTTCTTCCCTTGTGCCAACCTTTCCAGCGTGTTTCTTCGTGTTCTTTGTGATTTACGGTTCTGGCCTCATGCACGTGTACCAAACCTTGTATTTTGCCTGCCCCCTTGGTTATTGTTTGCCTGCCTTTACATAGTAAAGACTTTATTCACCAGACGTTGTGGAAGTCGTGCTTTTGGATCCTAATTGTGGTGCCAGCTTGAAAGAGTAGAACCAAAATAAATTCAACATAATACAAGTAACCAAGTTGATAAACCCGATTAAAATACGTTTGACATAATAAAAGTAACTAAGATGACTCAACCCCTTTGAATAGACCCTAAATAAACTGGACCCAATCCAAGTAACGAAGCTGAGTCAACCGTAATATATTAAATTGGGCCTTAATTAAATAAATCTATAAATAAAGTTAAATCAACCCTAAAACAATGGAACTAATTCAAAGTAATTAAGTTGAATTACCCTACTAAATCAAATTGGACCTCTTCCTCGTAACTATAGGTGGGTTTACATGGAAAACCTTATTTCGATTAAATTCGGAAAAGACGTCTAATCGGAAAGAAAATGCATGTAAACACCGCTTTCCGAGTGGAAAGAACCTTTCCAAATAATATTTCATTCATTTGAAAGGAGGTAGTCTAAATCCTTTTGGAAAGCCTTTCCGATAGCCAGTTGCTGCATGTAAACACTGTATCGGAAAGCTTTCTGCTTAAGTTCTATCTGCGCATGCCCAGCATCGTGACGTAATTTCTTTTTTCAGCGCCGAGTGATTTATTCATTGCAACTTTGAAATATTTTAACATTTTTGGACCGTTAGATGGGTGCTTGTTGGCAGTCGGCACCGAGCTCACCGAAGCATTATCGCCACCTTATGAACGGGAATGTGGATCGTCTGCACATGTGTGAAAGCATTTCCGATTAGGTGAGTTGATGCATGTAAATACCGGGTCGGAAAATATCACAAGTCATGTAAACAGGCGACCGACATTGCAATTCGGAAAGGTTTAATTCGGAAAGGAGAAAAGTGTCCAATGTAAACCCACCTTATGTCTAACCGACCATTATGAAATACGTTGAATCAACTCAAATAAGTTATATTGAAACAAACCAAGTATATTAAGTTCAACCAACATAATTGTTTGATACAAAAACAAAAATAATCACATGGAAATACGTGATATGGTTGTTTAAGTTCTTTCAAAGAGTTATTTTGTGTCTAAACAATAAAAAAAAGTTTTATTATCATAACTTTCATGAGTTATTTCCCCGACAATATTAAGGCTCCTTGAAGATAAACCCTGACCAATTATCTACAGTCTACAGACCATTAATTTCAGTTTCTTATACATGTTTCTATTTCTGCTGGGGTTTTGTTCAGAATTTATCTAGTTTGGTTAGCTGGGTGAGGCTCAAACAGTTAAGCACTGAGATTTGGCTGTTCAGAAAGTCTAATAAGCGTGTACCTGAAGCAGGCCATGCAGCTGCAGAGGGGGAGATTGCATTATTGCTCCACTGTAAGACTTGTGGTCCCCTCATCAGATCTGACGGGTAGTAGGACAAGTCCTATCTGCCAGCAAGCTGATAAGTGCAGCTCAAACCACGCTTAGGTCTGCCTCAATCAAATCACACAGCAGTCCCGGTGAATGACATTCACTCAGTCAGGCATGCAGGCAGGGCTATCCTGGCTCAGTTACTAATACTATAACACGCTAAGCCACTGGTGGAAAAGTGAAAGTGAATTATGTTAGATATGCTGCTTCGACACGAGTTCTGCTGAAGTTTGTTTGCCCTATCTTACATTGTCAGCCATACAGCAAACAGAGCAGGGGAGGGTCTAATCTCGCAAATCATGTTGTATTGTTTGTGTATACATATTGTTTTGACAAGTATAATGTACAGATTGTCCCATAGGATGGTATATTTACGCTTTGATTTTAACTTCTAGAATAGAGTAAAGAACGATAACATTAGTTTCATTGGAGTAAAAGAGTTTCAATGGTTTCATAGTTACATTTCTGAAGCGAAATATCAAGCATTCATTGGTGAGGTTTCTTACAAACATCCACTTAATAAAGAATACTACTTCAAATGTCCTGATGTCTACTGCCAACACTGAAATTCATTTATAGTTTATCCAATAGAAAATCCAAGGTGACTACAGTCCATGATAGTTATTCCATGCTACCATTCATGCGGAATATGACACAATTTAAGTTGTGACCTGTTTAGAAATATTTTCATTCAAAAATGTGAACTGAAATGCACACAACAAAAAAGATTTTGTTAGTTTTGATTATATTTCAAAGCCATATTTTATCAACTGACACTGTTTCAATTCAAACCACACATTGTCTCACTCACCCTGAGCTGAGGTAAAGTATTTGTATCTTTACATGCAAGAATGGAGCAATTCTCAATCATCATAATCATAACTTGTTCTAAGCCTTCATCCCCGACAGCAAGAAAATATATCCTCAAAAATCCCCAATCCCCTGCACTGTATTAGTAATCCCCCTCATTGAACATTCCTCTTTTGCAAAAAAGCTCCGCCACTGAGTAAAATATGAAGTGTTAGCGGAAAATGTGATATAAAGAAGACAGATATCCACAAAATGATTCATATCCAACAAATATGGACTAGTTATGGTGCTAACACAAATTATCTTTGGCTGAAGCAGACAGACAGATAGATAGATAGATAGATAGATAGATAGATAGATAGATAGATAGATAGATAGATAGATAGATAGATAGATAGATGGATTTTCACCTTTAGATTTTTACCTTTTGTCAGAAGTATACAAATTACTTTTTCACAAAATCTTACCAGTTCTTCCTTCCACTAAGATCTATGTGGGTATGAAATTTGAAATTGATCCATGAAATACTTTTTGAAATACGTGTGTACTTTCCTGTACACACGAAGGATATGCAGCGGCGGACGCAGACTTTTGGGGGATATAACAATAAATCACGGAAAACCTAACCAAATTAACATTGTCTATTCCCATCCTCCGCTGCAAGGAGCCACATACTGAGCTTTCATTTGTAATGAGTTTAAATGTGCACTGACAAATGGTGTTTTTGACTTCCTTCTATTTTTGGAGACAGAAAGGCAGGTGGAAGAAAAGAGAGCTCTCAAGATCCACTGTAGAACTTGTTCTTGGGTTTCCTCCTCATTATTGGCTTCAACATTTGTTGTACTGATGCCACCATGGAGCTATTTCTGGATAAACCATTTTAGAGTAATTAAGATTTTTTTTTCTAAGATGTCAACCTGTTACAGCAGCTCCCACTCCCGGCTGAGTTTTTGTCTTAATTTACTATTATTTTGCAACTCCGTATACTCGTAAGTTTTGTTCAGCATTTTCTCTCTTCCTGTTCATCACGGGCATCAGTCTCCTTGTTGTTGTTGTATTGTATTGTATTATTATTGTATTGCTGTCATTTATCATGTTTTCAAACCACTGTAAAAGTTCACTTTAAATCAGTATATTCATACATAGTCTATGTGTGAGTGTTCCTCAAAGGTCATCAAAGG
This sequence comes from Lophius piscatorius, assembly GCA_009660295.1. Lineage (NCBI taxonomy): Eukaryota > Metazoa > Chordata > Actinopteri > Lophiiformes > Lophiidae > Lophius > Lophius piscatorius. The sequence goes on along the minus strand of VRLP01003272.1, from coordinate 16,008 downwards.
TCATCAGGCTTTTCTGGAGCTCTTCAGCAGTATGACATAGTCTTCATTAACAGATGCTGTTTACCTCATGGTCACAGGGATGAGTCTGTGAAAACCACAGCTGTGCAGTAAAAGAGATTTCAGTATTTTAATACTTAACCTCTTAATGTTGACTCATAAGTCAAGCTTGCTCCAACAAAACTCCATCTGTGACTGACATGTATGGGGAAATTTGTAGTCAGACTTTTGTGGGGATTAGTTTTTCTTATAGTCCTACCACCATGGTTAAGAGTGGACCTCTTTAATTAAAACTTTCCATTTGATTCAATGATAATTTTAGAAAAATACATTCAAACATGATTGTTTTGGCAATCTCAACGTCTTCATCATGGGATAGTGTTCAAATGTCTTATCTGAATGAAAGCTCACTTGAGATCAAATTCCCAAATGGTAACCAGTCCGAAAAGTTTATACTCACAATATTATAATATATAATTTATAAATAAAGTAGACTATATTTGTTCTAGAGTCGTAGTGGCTTTAATTAGGATATAAATAATTAACAAACTCCAACTACTGCTGAAAAAACATCATAATTTGACTTTTATTTGAGAACGTTTTTATCATACTGCTTTTATTATCATCAGCTATTAACTTCCTAACTTAATATGTAATATTTAATTCATCAAAACCTCAAGATAGACTCACTTGTTCACTAAAGATCAAGCTCCCAAATAGCAGACAGACCTCCTTCATGTTATGATGGCTTATTATTTATTAATAATGTTCAATTTATTTGTTCGGAGCAATGACTTTAGATCAGGATTTACATAACTTGTATCAATAAATTATTAATGTAAACAGAGAATATAGAAAAAAATGATTCTTCGTTTAAAATAAATCGTAATGAATCATTAATTATTTGTAGGTCTACATCATTATTCCACAGCTTTTACAAAACTCAATGGTATTATAAGGGAAATATCTACTAATCTGTTATCTAAACATTGTTTGCATCCTCCCTTTGGACAATCGTGACAAGAATGTTAAATATGAATAACAAGCAGGAATTTAAACGCAAAATATGGCTCACTTGAACGAGCACTAACTGCCCACACCATACGCTCCAAAAACATTTAAGCCTAATATTATAAATTCATGTATTTTAACTACAGTTAAAATTCCCATGTATTTGGATTATATGATTTTGATATAAACAAACTAATAATCAAATCAACATCATTTCATGAAAAGTATTTGTAAACCATTCTCATACATATAAACTAATTGAATCCTGATTATTCTAAACGTATTTAAACCTTGTTCATATTTTTTAACTGATTTGATTTTATTGTTTTCATAATAAACAAATTCATGCTGATTCTATGACATTTGAATACATACATTTTGAGACATGAGTATTTAAATAAAATCAAACAGATGCAAGTACTTTAACTGCAACTATGCAATTTATTTATTTTTTTCTCCTTATGAATTGCATGTAGGCTTCACTATTGTTTTAGATAGACATAAAAATACAGTGTTTCGGAAACAATATGGATTTGCTAGGTGTCCTCTAGTTTGGTGCACATCTCAAAAAGACTCATAACTTCAAACAAAATCTAACATATAACAAAGGAAACCTGAGTAATCACATATTATAAATCTTAAATTATGTTTTATATAACTAGGCTTATGCTGGCAGTCCTGACAGCAGGGATATGTCCTCAAAAAGCTTCCAATTCGCAGCATTGAACAAGCAATACCCCTGAATGAATTCCTCAAATTGAATGAGAAGTTATGCCTTAAAAAAATTATTTTTTTTGTAAAATAAAAAAAAAATTGCCTATGTTGTACATGAAATGTAGTTTGAAGATCTGAGAGAATTTAGTCTGAGATACACACAAAAAAATATATATCGGGAGCGTGTCCATTACTTCCTCACAGCTCTGGATGTATTGTTAATATTAGAGCAATATGAAGTAGTCATTTAGGATCTGCATATTTAAGATATTTTACTGAACCCGTTGGCTCAGTTTGAAAATAACACAAATGTTTTTGCGTTCCGTGTGGTTTGGCAGCCACTCACTCATTTGCCACCTCAGAGTTTAACAGTTTAACTTGTTAAAATTCCCCAGCAGCTGTCAGTCTGGCTGCTATTCTGGCCTTGTTGGAACCCAGATAGTGTTGGGGGGGGGCACAGTCTCGGATACATAACCTCCCCCTTTATACTGGCAAGCAGACAGTGTGCAATGTAGTGTGGTAGTAGTAGCAGCACTCCACGAAGAAGCATAGAGTGTGCATAACTGTAAGGGAGACTGACAAACAAGGGAAACAGTCAATCGGTCAAAGGGTTAAATGTGGGTTAATGGAGACGGCCAAAGAAAGATTACTTTCCATTCATGTCAGGGCTGAAACACTGGGGATTTGAACCCCTCATAGGTCAAAATGCCTTGTGGATCAATCAAAAGCACAAGACCATACTCCCCCAAGCAAAGTCCACAGGTGGTTCAAACTGGGAAACATGGTGTTGAAGTCAGACCTGCTGAGTTGCGGACTCCTTAAAAACTCCCTTTAATCCTTGTCCAGGCCAGGGCAGCAGTTGTGTCTGCGTTTGAAGGGCAGGGTCGAAACTCTTCTCAAAGGCCACTCCATGGAAACCTTATGAATATTTTTGTCTAATTTCATGCTAGGCCAACGCTGTCATCCCCGACAGTAAGGGTATATCCCCTAAGAGTCCCTTACCCCCCTGCGTTGAACAAGGAGTTGTATGCACTATCATTTTTGTAAAAAAAACAACCACCCCCTACTGAGGAAAATATGAGCTATTGGAGTAAAATATGATATATACAATCAAGATCTCTTCAAGTCGAAATCTAGAGTAAATTGAACCAACGGTTAGGAAGTTCTGTCTGACAAACATTGTTTTCCGTATCCATCACTGTCCTTTGTTTTTCTTATACGGTGTGAATCCAAGGTAGATATGTTTGTGGTCTATAGAGAGATTCAGCTTTCAAAGCCATAATACAATTTGTCCACCTTGCGTCTGTGGCATTGAAATGATGGTTTGCAGGTAGTTCTCAAAGGATGGTAAATCAGATAAATAAGGCAGGTTTTCAGAGTCAGTGTGGTTCTGGTGGAAGAGAACTCCTCTGGACTGATTCCCACACTGCGTGTCCTGCATTTTCTCCCTAAACGCATCAAGACATCATCATAGTAATCCATTGGTTTAGTGTGACCCTTGTCCATCTAGCAGTGATAAACATCACCAAATAACCCACTCTCATAACAGTATGAAACAACTTACAACAACTCTGTGCTGAGGAGCACAACTCAGTCTGTGCTCAGTTTATTTCTGCAGCTGTTCAGTGTGTTGGACAGTAATACCTCTCCCCAGAGCTAACGCTGCAGCAGAGAGGCTGTTGTCTACTGCTGCAGATAATACATTATAACCCAGCAGAGCACTCCACCTCCCTCTCATTTGGTATTCAGAAAGAGCCAGTCCAAAGATAAATTCACTGAAGTATATTTCACGCATTCATTAATGCAGTGGAACTTTCAAAATTAAATCACTGATGACTGTTTATTTTATTTCAGAGTTATGTTACATATTATATTTCAGTGGACTAATAACACTAATGAATGGTTTGACCCTCAGCACGCCGCGTCAAGAGACTGAAAATAGTGCCCTGTTATCTACTCAATCAACCCAAATTTAATTCTGAAGGGAATTATTGTCCAAGTTTTGTAGTATTACATGAGGAGAACAGCATATCATCCCAGTCTCAAAGGTCTTACGAATATCTCCTTGAATAAACAGAATATAATATTCATATCAGTGTTTATTTGTTGTGGAATAATCAGCTTAAAATCATTTTTATTTTATTTCATTTTAGCTTTTATACATTTGTTTGGCAATTGGCCTTTTTATCTCCATAGGGAGATATAAAGGGCAGCACTGAAGGGGAAGGCACTTTTGAAGAAATGTTTGGCCTCTAAAAAACCAACAACAAAGAAGATGATGAATATGTTGTTGCAGTGCAAATGGAGGGTCATACTGATGATGTAGCACAACAGTAAGCAATGGAGTGTGAAACCTCACTGTCAGAGAAAACATGAAGACCTGACTTGTGAAACTATTGAGGGATAAATTGTTGGGGTCAAAGCAGTCCACCAAGGAAATTCAACTGTGTGGATGAAGGATGGCACATGATACTGGAGTGACGGCTCCCTCTGGGGAGGCCAGGATCAGTTTAACGCTCAACCGTTTCATAAGTCGGGTCCCCGTGCTTATCTTCTTTTACACTGAGGTTTCATGCCTTGATGGTGTTTTTTGATAAATGATGATGATGATAAAAAAAAAATAAGTGTGAGCCTCCATTTGACACACACATCCCCTAACAAGACCCGATGCTACTTACTTACTTACTTGATGTGGTTGTAGACAATGACATTTTTTTGACACTTGAAGGCTACCATAGCTTGTTGGATAGGGTGGAGTGAGCTGATGTGTGACATATGTCACAAACTTCACCGCTGGATCCCACAAAATATTACACACTGCACCTTTACATTTTAAGCTGTTTTATAAACTGCCACTACAGGGAGGCAACTTTAAATGGTTTCGAAATGTAGCAAGCAACATATGTTCGTCAAGTCTGAATAGCCATATCAAAAAAAATAGACACTCACCCTGACACTGCCTAGCCAAAAAAACTAAACAAATAAACTAAACAAAAAAAAACTTCTGGGAATGAAAACAAGCTATATTGAAAAAAATCTAAATCGGTATTTTTGTTGCATTTTGCATGTAAATATTAAATAGCCTTAACTTAACTTAAGCTTGTTTAACTGTATATTTGGTGGTATTGATTGTTTCATTGTCGTAAAGATAACAGAAACAGCACCTTGGATTCTGTTCTACAACACAGCGGAGAGAAGCTACAGTTACCAGAGTGTGATGTTAAACAGCATAACTGTTCGTAGTGACATTTCTTATTAATAGAACTGTTATTTATGCCTCCACTCACCTTGGCAACATGCTTTGCTTTTAGTTTTCATTACACATTTTCAGTAATTAACTGGCAGCAGCTTCAGCTGCAAAATACTATATATTTCTAGTTTCTTTACTTACACATAAGTCATGCATCTGATTAATGTTGGCACAGAAACAAAGCCACTTGGAGCAGTCGGGACGTTCCACCAGAAGTCCTTGGTTGATAACTAAAGTTTTGGTTTGGCGACCAGATGTCCCATTTTCACGAGAAACAGTATAGCATTGTTATCCCGTATCCTAGATATGGAGTCAATGTATTATATTTTGAACCAAAATTTTAAAGTTAAATTGGCAGATTAGGAGACCAGGGGCATCATTTAGAAAAATGTGCGTAGGATTTGCGCCAGAAGTTTGCGTAAGCACAAATATACAATTTGCATCTAAACAAAAATATTTGGATTCATAAAACGCACGTCCTACGCCGATAGCCTTTAATAAATCACAACCTGCTCAAAGTCTGGCGCAGCATGAGCGAGCTTCATGCAACGCCAACAGGTGCGGCTGAAAAGTCAGAAGAACGCCTCTAATTAATATTAACGACTACTGACTGAAGATGTCAGTTACGGCGGAGGCAGAGAGGAAGATTAAAAACTAAACTTCCCACAGTGTACCAGATGTTTAGCACAGGGAAAAGAATAGAGTCGGCTTACTGAACCAGATTACCAAATAGTTGCTTCTTCTATTCTCCTCATCTTCCATCAGCCACAGTGCGTCGTTACGCGTTTTTATGCCAACTAATTATGATAATGTTAATAATAACAAAAACATCATGAAACCGAATATACGATAGATGATGAGAGACAGCACTCATATCTGCCAACTGTGACATCAGAAACGTTTCGGTTTCACATCTTTTGTCCGACAGTTTATTTTTTCGTATGAGAATAAATATTATCTTATTACAGAAACAAAGGAGTGTTTGTTTGCGGCGATATATAACTCTCTTTGTATCGATTGTCCAGCAAGAATCAATCAAACACCTGTTTTATAATTTTTATGTGAAATAGGCTTCGAATGGCCGAATCTTCAACACTCTGGTATTACGTCCACAATCTGTTTTTTCGTTTCATCTGTGTTCCCTCTGAGTAGTACTTTACCCGTTTTTCCAGTTTTTTGCGTACGAATGGGTCAGAGTTGCCTGGCGGACAGTACATTTCCCCGTCAAGTTGGCTTTTTATAAATCCTACGGATTGCGTGGAAAGCCGAGTAAGCATTCTTTTATGTGTAGCAGCGTTTAGAAATTAGGCCCCTGGTCATTCAAGATAAAAATAAAGAGTTATTTTGGTGAAGAAGTTGATGATCCATCATGTGTTATTGATGAAAAACGTTTGGATGTCCTCATTTTGTTTTACTCCTTACACCCTTTGACAACTTTGGAAAGTTTTTTATCCCGAAAAGTTGGAGATATTATGGCATTGTCATCACCGCCAAGTCCGCCGCAGATCCTTTGTGTTAACGCGATAACTCAAAAACCATTTCATGGATGATCTTTAAATTTTAAAAGCCACATACATCATCCTGAGATGAAGAACTGGATTGTTTTATGGGGAAGTTTGGTTTTAAATGTCCGACACTGGGGGGAGATTTATCTCCAAACGTTTTTGGGCAATAATTTCTCCGTGGTTAGTCCAAACTTGGTTCATATGAATCGACTCCAGGAGATCATCTTTTATGTATTACATTTCATTTGAAAAGTTAGTATTTTCCTTAGTAGTGGTTTTCTACGAAAAACAGCATTTTTTTCAGAGATAACTTCTTAACCGCTGATCCTATTGAGTCCATATTTGGTGAATATAAATGTCTATCCATATACTGCTCACTAGTAGGAGCTTTTTTACGCAAAAATAATGTTTTTTGAACATAATTTCCTAACCATTGACATATGACTCGACTCGAGGAGATTTACCTTGCTTGTATCATGTTTTACTCACTAGGGGCCGCTTCTTTTTATTTTTTTTTAACCTTACGAAAATACAGTGGACAAACTTCACGGTTAATTTGAGGGGAGTTTATTGTACAAGGGAGAGGATTGGGGACTTTTCGGGGATAGTCCCTTGATGTCGGGGACAACAGCCTAGGTCTAGTTGTGAGTAGAAATTGATTAATCCTGTGGTGAATTAAATCTAAAACATGGTGGACAGTAGCCCACAGGTGTAAACTTTTTATATTCATTGGTATTTATAATCATACATATGAATTCTTTAAATCATGCCTATTACTCCCTACTTTATAAATTTAATGAATGCTTTATTAGTATAGTAACAGTCTGTGTAAAGATACATAATTTGTGTATCATTATGAATTTCTTTGCATATCTCATGAAGTTTGTTATACAGGGGCACCTTATTTATGTCTGCACAGATGACAGGAAATGCTTTGAATCTTGAATCTCAAACAAAGAGACCAGACCAGGTCTAGATTACCCTAACCCCTTTTGGTCCGGCCACATCACGGCTTTTAGCTGCAGTGAAGTGGAGGACGGATAATATCCCTTATACTGACCCACAAATCAGCAGCATCCTGCAGCGTCCTGCACCATTCTTTTGTTATTAATTGTTGCACAATCATATTACATGCATATATTTAAATTCGGGTACTGTATAATTGTGAATATGGTTTGCTATATATGACTTTATGATAAGATGCTACACTTGAATCTTCCTAATGATATCAACAATAACTCATGATCTCATGTTTAAAAGCATAATAGGACATATTTCTTCAGTTTTTTCTTCTGTATCTGTAACTATATTTCGATATGCAGATTAGCATAACCTTATTTCCTGTTCTATCAGTTCTATAATTTTATCCATATCTATATCCATCCATTTTTTCTTGTGCTCAATCGTATTTTTATATTCTGTATGTTGCTTGCTACCAAGAGCCAATCCAAGAGCTGCTTAACTTCCTTTCATTGTACTGCAACAATGATATTAAATTTCTATTTGATGGATGGATGGATGGATAGATGGATAGATGGATGAGGGGATAGATGGATAGATAATACAAACACTTCGATCATCCCTGCGGTTGTTCAGCAGCTCGCACGTATAATGTCAATAATGCATGAAAACAGCCACTATAATAATTAATAAAGAAATAAGAATATAAAAGAATAGTAAAAAATCCATAAAAAGTGCAGTGTGTTTTCACAAGTAAATTCAAGTTATTCATTCTGTCCGGAGACACAGCCTTTGTTCAATGTGTTTAACAGCCTAACGGCCGTAAGAACATGTGTCCACCTGAACATCTCAGTCCTGCATCCTAGAGAGAGGAGACGCTGGCTGCAGCTGCTGCTACCTCTCTGGGCTAACAGGACGTTGTGGAGACGGTGGTTGATGTTGTCAAAGATAACCTGCATGTGTAAGTTGGCCATCCGTTCGGTTTTAGGCAGGACAGTCCGTATTTGAAACACTGTGTGATTCACCGGCACAGCCTAGTGCCAGTGGCTCATTTGTCCTCCTTTTGAGATTTTGTGGCACAATGTATTACTTTATTTTTATTTTATTCCTAAAATTAGATGAGCATCTCTGATAATGCTGAGGTGTGAACACCAATTCAAATCAGACAAATGTTTACTGTTGACATCGGCAGGAGAGCTCGCCAACATAGTTGTCAACAGCACCTTGCATCGATATAATTTGTGATGCTATCAATGTTTATTCAGGAACAACCAGTTTTGGGAGAAGATTTCATCAAGATGTGGTCAAATGCAATCTTGTAAAATACAGTATTTGTCGAGAATCTAATAAAAGTTTTTTGAAGGAGCTATTTGTAGATTTTTTTTAACGGCAATTTCAAATCAATATTAGAGAGGGAATTGTGAAAAATGTTTATGCTAAAAGAAACGACCCTTCTTATTGTATTTTGGATATGACATGACTCAAAGTGGTATTTAAAGCCTGACGTATACATGGTGAACAGGTATGCATCCAGAAAAGTCTCCTTTGGATATCCGGTACTGCACATTGCCGACTCCGGACACAGTTTCTCCAGCCCCATTCCAGCTTAAAGAGCTTGTCTTTGAGTAACGGGGGTTGGATGGTGTTGGATTCACTTAAAAAATCTAAAAACACAATCGTCACATAGCTACAAGGCTCAGCCAAGTAAGAATAGACTCAGAACTCTAACATGTTCCTGGTAGGCAACCTAGAGGGAGTCAGGAGTGTTTCCAACCTGTGGTTTCAGAGGGCAGAGAAACAGCCATGAGAGTGAAAGCCACCAGTCCGTAATCATTTACTACAGATGGACGCCTCACTTTAGTGATGGCGTCCTGTACTGGTACTAGACAAGAAGTTTTCCACTGTACCGGAACTCTTCCAGTTTGTAAACTGAGAGCAATGATCCTCTGGAGAGACTCGGCAAGCTGAGTTGCACAGTCCTTGAGAATTCTCGGACACATAGCGTCTGGACCAGCAGCTTACTCAGGATGGAATCTCTGGGTTCTTACCTCATCTGCTGTAAAAGACAGGCAGCAGGGATCTCGTGTGAGGGAAGCAGAGTCAGGTGGGAGTGAGGACAGGTGGAGAGTTCCAGCCGGGGCACAGCTGAGACCGGCCACTTTGTCAAACATGCTATAAGAAGATCAAACTCATTGGCCTTATTCCTTTCACCTGATGCCTGGCTGCTCTTTTCTTTGTAGCCAGTGATGGTCTTCATCCTTCTCCACACCCTACTGGTGTTGTTTCCTGCATGCAAATGCAATAACTTCATCTCTTGGGATGCAGGGCAATAAAAGATTTATTATCTTATCTTATCCTATCCTTTATCTTATCTGATCTGATCTTATCCTATCAAATTATATCCCCTTATAACCCTTATCTAATCGTATCCTTTTTTATGCTATCCTACTACGTATTATCTTATCCTTTTCTATTCTATCTCATCTTCTCTAATCCTATCCTACCCTATCATTTCCTGTTTTATTTTAATTTATCTCATCTTATTTATTACATTTCTTAATTTCTAAGTGTTCCATATCTCAAGTATATTATTTTTTCTTTAAGATAACTCATTTATTGACTATTTAACACACAGAACAAGCAATAAAAACATCTAAAGGACCAAGCCGAAACACAAAATTTAATATAGGTCTTTTGGAAACAAAAGCGAAGGAAAAAATATGGACTCGCTAAGTTAAATTATCCATGATTATTGAATACGATATTCTAGAGGAGAGAGTATTTCATTGAAAGTGAAAGGTATTAAAAGAGCATATGGGGAGGCCAGCAGAGGTGATTCTGACTGTAAATAATGTTTCCGTGTTACAGTTGCCAGCAAGCATTTCTATTTTATTTGGCTGCATTTCAAATTTAACTGGCTATATTCCAAACTTTTTTTGGCTGTATTTCAAACTTAGCCAATACCTGAAAAAAGGTCTTGCTCTGTTTTCCCTCTTGGTATGAGTCATATATAAATTAAAGACGTGATGCAAATGCCAAATTTTTTCCACATTGTTGGAGAAAAATATTAATTTTACAATCCTGTGTGTATTTTTCACAAAATGTACCCATATCCTCAGTAGCTAAGGTTTCTCTTCAGTTAATGGAGTGACATTGTACTTGTTATATAGAGACAATTTGTGTATTTCGCGGCTGCCCTTATTACATCCTTTTAGAGCTCCATTCATTTCTATGCAGTGATTAAGTAAAAGCAATCAGATCCTCCTCAGTGCTCAGACATGTCTGGTCCATATCAATAAAAATGATAAACTCTTAACAAACGCCACTCTTCCTCCACTCTAATCCCAGCGCCCCTGCCAGTATGAAAGCCTCTTTGCACAATAATACCATTTAATATTTATTTACACCCTCAGAAAATCAATAAATAGATTTTAAATCGAGCTGGAAGACGCCCGTTTGCCCTTTATCGTTCCTTTTAATGAAGGTTTTAGTCCCTCGGCGATGAGAGTGGATTTTTTAAATGAAGTGAAATGCACTTAAGCATTTTGGGGTGGAAATAGCATAAATTGAACAACTGTATGTATGCATCTGTGTGACGGTGTGTGTGACGGTGTATGTGTGAGTAGGCATGTGCATGCAGCTTAACTGACACTGTTTGCGGCCACACAGAGGATAGAAAGTCTGAATCAGGGCTTCCAGTAATCAGTGTCACATTGTCAGGGAGGTTGCATCTGACTAATGAGAGGTGCTGACAGCCTGCTGCATACTCCCCTGGCTCTGCTGAGTGGGACAGATCTGTTTCAGGGCCTTTGTCATGTCCATTCTCCCTCTGCTCATCTCTCCCTCTCTCTCCCTCTTTCCTTATTTTTCTCTCTCTCAGCGTGTCAAGGGAGAGCAATGACTACTGGTCACCCCAAGGACACCTCCTGGCATTCCACATGGAGATAAATTGACCACGGGGGACAAGGTATCTTAAAATTGTTCCATAGATAAAGAGGTTTTTAATGCTCCATTCCTCCCCTTGGCCTGGAAACTGCAGATCTCGTAGGAGTGGTGGAGACTGGAAAGATCACAATGGTCACAATGTCAGGAAAAAAGCAAAAAAGGAGGGGATTGGTGGGCAGGGTCAAAATCAGCGCTGACTGTGTCTGGGATTGGTAGAGAGGGGTGGAAAAAAGTGAGGTGACATATACACCCAATCAGCATGTTGCGTATCAGAGGTCAGACGATGAATCCCACCGTGACATTCTGTGTGGCTCAGCGAAACTACTGTACAGATTAGCTCTGTGTGGTGTGCCTTATCTTTCGAAATCAGAAAACTTAAGCATTTCTTAAAGACAGGTGTCAGTTAAACTGAGAAAAAACCTGTTGGGGGAAGACCAACTGATTTCACCCCTTTTATTTTTTCTTCCCTCTTCTGCAGTAAGCTCCTTGGTTTCAAATCTGTAACTATGATAATAATTAGAGGATCAGTTTCTATGAAGAGGTTCAACTCATATCAATGCTGAAGGTAACAACTGATCACTGTTGTTTAACGTGAAGTGGAACACATTCATGTCTGGGATGGTACATATATAGTATGTATAAGTTGTAAATTGTGGTTACCGTCCACAACAGATAAAGCCCCTCTACGGAGATTCAAACAACTTTAAAATGAATGGTGCCCAAGGCAGTCGGCATTAAATATTACTATTAAATATTACTATATTAAGATATTACAATTGAACATTTTTCCATTGAAACTGATATTATGGGAAGAGTAAAAAATAGGGGTTAGTGAAAGGATCTGAAAGACTTAGACAACAGCGGAATTTTTAATGAAAGATGCATGGGTCAGAGTACATCCCGAACTGCATGTCTTGTTGGATTCTTCCTGGTCTGCAGTGGTACCTACTAAACTGGTGTTAGGATGGTCAACTGGTGAACTGCATTGTGGACCTTCTTTGGTGGCAAAAAGCGACCTACAAAATATAGAGCAAGTAGCATTAATGTTATAGCAAATTGGTCTGAATGCATAATGTATTAAACATTTGAAATCCCCCTTATGGACTGGTCCCAGTTCTCCTCAACATATTAATCACTGGTTAAACTAGGCCTATGCTGTCGTATGTGACAGCAAGGATATACCCTTGAAAAGCCCGCAATCCCATGCATTGTACAAGCAACACCCCAACTGAACTCCTCAAATTAAATGTGACGGTATGCCTGAACAAAAATGTCCTAGTTAGTTAAATATGATATAAACACCATAGATCTCTTCAAGTTGATTCATATGCATCAAAACTTAGAGCAAATTGAACCAACAGTTGAAAAGTTATATCCCGAAAACTTTTGGAAATAAAGCTCTCCCTAGTACCATAAATATACGACTGACCTTTCCAAAATTCAATCCGGTTCTACCTCACACCAAGGTCTATAGGGGTAAAAAAGTCAGTGTCAGTCCATGTCAGAAGTTGTCCAAAATTTTGATACCCATCTTTCGCATGGGAGCCGGAAGAAAATCCACTTAGACTTCTTCTATAATGTCTTCATGGGTGGGATTAAGGGAGGGTCATACTTCTGTTTAAAATAGTCCACATCTATCGAAATGCTGAAATCAAACATTGCACACAGTTTCATATTTTAAGAGTGCGCTCAGACTTTGGCAGCTTTTCTTACTTCAGTTGTGTTAGTGCGCTGTCTCCAGTCAGGCCTACCTTTGAGCTAATCAGGCCGTCTTAGTTCCTTAGGTTCCCCCTTTGGGACAGCACAGCCACCAGCACACTTAATTGGTTCATTTGTTCCGTCATGTTTTGCTGAGCAGGGACAGAATGAGAGGAAATGCTGCATTGAAGCCATTGTCTCCACGCTTGTCTCCAAGGATGAGGATAAGTGACACATGAACGCTCTCCCGGATAGATAAATAGAAGAATGGAAGTTAGATAAAGAGTCTAATGAAAGGATGAAGGTGATTTATTTTCTAGCAGCAGATCGAAGGTTCTATTTGATACAGTGCATGTCCGCTGGCAGGGAGGTTCAACACTGAACAGTAGGAGCATATATCCACAAGTGCATTAGCGTAGTCCTTGTGGATCTTTTGTTTATCAGTGCATCAGGCTGCCTTGTCACTTTTATAAAGAGGAAATGTTCTCTTTGATAGCTATTGTCACTGACTCTCTCTTCTTTATCCCCCATCAATAATGTTAAAGATAGAATTCTTTTAAACTCTTGTCATCAGAATTATTGATGTAATGGAAACATTTTGCCAAAATGATCATGGTCTGAAAATATGGGACAACACATGCATACTGATGAGCCAAAACATTGAAATACCCACTATTTAAAAAAAAAAACAACCTCTTAACAATCAGATGGGGGAAAAAACCTTTGGGTCTGGAATTTTTCCATTTAAGCAGCACTGTGGACCACACATACCCTCCCATGGCTACGAGGATTCCCTGAGAGACACCACAGAAATATTCAGTAACGAATGGAGGACTACCTCAAGATGTAGCTGGGCCCCCTACACTCTCCAGACACCCATACAATACAGCATATATGGGATTTGCTGGAGCGCGTGATCTATGGAGGCCCCCTTCTAACAACATCTTTAGTTGATAAAGCCTTTTTGTTGTAATGCAATGTTCTCTCGAACATATGGCTGCCAAAGTCAGATGTCAATCAATCGGTCAATCAGATTTTATTTCTAAAGGCAACTTTCCACACAAATAAAATATAAATTTTTTTACAAAATTAAAACAATAACCCTCCCCTGCTAATACACACACACCTACACATATATTCACACAAACATGCAAATACACATTGTAATCAAATAAACAAAGCATTTAAAAGAAAATTGGTACTCATAGGAGGAGAAAGTTGTGCAACAAGAATGGAGGAAACGCTATCAAAAACAGGGACGCCCATGCCAGGGGTCACAACCAAACCCATGGCCACAAAAATAACACCCCACAAGCCACCATTATTGAATAAAGGATTCACACAACCATGAGGCTTGGGTAACAACTCCCCCATCCACCCTGGCCTGGCCCGCCCCACAGCGGCGCCCCTACAGCCACTGCCAGGATATTCGGCCACTGTGTGGGAAACCCCAAGGTGAAGAAATATCAGAGGATAAAACATTTCAATAGAAAGATAGGGTAATTAAGTTAAAATCAAAAATGTACACAGTGTGTAAGTATATCATGTGGGCATGATATAAAATACTAAATAGGACGATTCAAATAGTGTTTACATGAGTAAGAACAGAAACAAAAGGTAATTTATTAAAAGGCGAACAGTAAAAAGGTTAAATACATAAGTAAGTTAATAATTATAAACCTACATACCAGCTAGTAGATTAAAAAAACAGATTGGAATTCATGATTAAATAGTAAATAAATGAATACATAAATAGGTAGAATTCCGTTAAAACCCTAACCAAAAAGATTGGTCTTGTGTTTGCTGTGTCGCTTTGTGGACATGTTTCTGCGTCGAGGTTTGGAATGTGACAACAGAACCTCTCCATGTTTTGAATGGTATTCAAGCTTGACTCAAAATTGAATCGTGCCTATTTTGCAGAATGTTGGTCAAGTCTACCTTAACTGATATATTGTTTGGTTCTGGGTTAAGGTTAGGGTTAAGCTTTATCTTTATTATGTATTTAATACATACTTTTCTCACAATGACACAACCAAGGTCAAGGCAATGAGCATATGGTTCATTGTGGAGTCCATTATGCTGTTCTTTAACCTCTGGTGATGGTACTTATGTTCTAACATCAGTTATCACCAAGGAAAGCCAAGTTGTACCGTCACTAATGCCGTGAGATTACTTTTTCTACCACACTACAGCACTACACTGTCTTATTAGAATCTTCGGCCATGTGGTGAATGGATGTATAACATTTTAAACAGATGTCAGATGTTTTTGACCTTTATAGAAAAGATAGCTCTCCTGAAAGACAAAGATATTTCTTTTAAAAAAGTGTGACATTAAGAGTTTTTTAACATTTAACAATACTAAAAGAAGGCATTTGGATAAGGTATCAACCTGACTCTATAGTTTTATGATGAATTTGATTTACGGTATTTGGACTTGTTACATTTATATTTGAGTCCAACAGCAGCAGGGTGCATTTGGAAACACCTGAACATCTGTTCAGGGGCTCAGTCTGGTTATTTGGTCAGCACCAAGAATAGGTTGCCGTGCTCAAGTGTTTAAACTTGTCCATCTTAACTGCACAAAACAAGCAGTCTTAACAGAGTTCAATCAGAGAAGTCACAGAATGAGGAAAGACGAATGACTAATTACAACGGGTGATATGTGATAATTAAAGGTATTTTGCCCTATGTGCAGAGAACTATAATTACCTGTAGACCTGTGGTAATTTGTAATAGTGACAACGACGAGGACGTATGTGATATTAATCCCGTATGAATGTGCCATGCCTGTAATTTTTTTTTTTTCCTCCGCAAATTACCTGTCATATTTCACCAAACACAGAAGGAAGGTGATCATTTTAGTCCCGTGCGAATCGTCATCTCAGTGATTTGGGGGTTGAATTCAATATTTATAATTGCCTCTGCT